>OY723385.1:33372615-33505559 GCA_963210295.1 Ophion ellenae
CGCATTCATGCGCGTGCACACTCTCTCATTTGTTCTTATACCACACTCGGCCGTCCTGACCGGTAATTCGTCCCGAATATGTGTGTCCACTTTTTCTGAAATTTTCTTTTTTTTTTTTTTAAATCTTGCTGTTTTTTTCTTTGCGATCTGTTTTATCTTCCACATGCTGCTTTTCATCATCGCTTTGCAGCTGATCTTCGTAGTCTTCTGTCGTCCAAAGCTTCATCAAGTCGACGGCGGTTGAAGTTTGTTTCGGTCCCTCCGATTCTCCAATACGACGCACGATGTAACGATCATTTCGCAGTGTTTTAATGATCTCGTACGGTCCAATGAATTTGTGCATAAGCTTAGAGCCAGGGACTTGTTGTGTTCGACAAATTGCAACAAGATCTCCGACACGATACCGATGAGCTTTCTTTCTTGATTTATCAAACTTTCGCTTATTCTGTGATTGAACCCGCTGGATGCTTTCTTTCGCCTGGTATCGCAATTCCTCCCGCTCTTTGTCAAAAGACGTCGCAAGCTCCTCGCTTAGGAGCTCCTTAATATTTGGATCGTCAGGTAAACGTGCATTCACTCCAAACATCAGTCGGAAAGGCGTGGTTCCTATGCTGCGATGTGGTGTCACATTTAATCGTCTCTGTACGATTGCTAAATACTTATACCATTCATCCGGTTTTGGGGCAGACAATTTCGTCAACAGCGGTATCAGAGTGCGATTTACTCTTTCCACTTGCCCGTTCGCTCTGGGTATTCCTGTTGTGATTAGCGTATGTTCGATGTTTTCCTCTCGGCAATAATTCTCGAATTCTTTCGAGGTAAAGGCTGTACCTCGGTCTGAGATAATCCTTCTCGGATTTGCGAAAATCTGCGACTGTTTTTGCAAACGGTCAATTACTTCCGCCGATCCTGTCGACTTTGTCGCGTTTAACCAGACAAATTTTGTAAATGCGTCAACGACGACAACGATGTGCACGTAAGATTTTTTCGTCGACGATAACGGACCGAGGTGGTCAATGTGAAACGTGTCGAAGGGCAAGCTGCCTTTTTCGATCGGGTTAAGGAATCCCTCTCGTTTTCCCCGTTGACGCTCTGCCAAAATGCAGGAAATGCAGTTTCGAATGACTTTCTCCGTCTTCAACCTCAGATCCGGTATCCAATATTCGTTTCTAATGAGCGTCTCGGTTTTGTTTGTCGCAAAGTGTCCTCGCTCATGCGCTCTTCGGATTATCTGTAATTCCATCGATTTCGGAACTACGAGACGTATCTCGTCACCGACGTCTTTGTACAACAATCCGCCCTGCATGCTGTAACCGCTGAGTTCGCCTTTTTCCGCTCGTTCTATTTTTTCTTTCATGTTGATATCCTCTCCCTGAGCAATCTTGAATCTTGCCGTCAAACTCTCGTCATTTTCGTCGATGGTCATACAGGATGGAAGGGGACTTCGGCTTAGCGCGTCGACGTGCCTCATGCTTCGTCCTGCCCGATGCTCGATCGTGTATTCGAACTCTTCTATAACCAAGATCCAACGCGCCACACGAACACAGAGATCTTTTTTGTTCATTGTCATTGCGAACGCCTTGCAGTCCGTGACGATCTTGAATCGTATACCGAGGAGGTATACGCGGAATCGTCTAAGGGCTCTGATGACCGCTAGTACCTCTAACTCATAGCTAGAGTATTTTTCTTCCGCTGGTGTCGTCTTCCCGCTGGCAAAGTAAATGGGATGTAATTGTCCGTCTTCTCCATTTCGCTGTAGTAAAATAGCTCCGTAACCATCCTTCGAAGCATCTGTATGAAGTTCTGTGTCGGCACTGGTTCGATACAGATTTAATATCGGTTGTTCACTCAGATGGCATTTTAGCGAATTGAAGACCCCTCGTTCGGCTTCACCGAAACTGAACTTTACGCCTGCTCTTAAAAGGTTGGACAGTGGTCGCGCGATCCTAGAGTAATCTGCGATAAATTTTCGGAAATAGCCAGTCAAGCCCAAGAAGGCTTGTACTTGTCGAACATTTGTGGGCTCGGCGAATCGTCGCACTGCCTCCGTCTTTTGCTGTGATGGCTTTACGGTTCCGTTCTCAATTACGTGGCCTAGGAATTCCACACGTCTTTTCAAAAATTGACATTTTTTCCAGCTGATCTCTAATCCGGCTTTACTCGCAGTTTCGAGTATATATTTCAGCTTCTCGAGACCGTCTTCGTCGTTAGCGGAAGGGATAATTAAATCATCCATATAGGTTAGCACTTTTCCATCTCGAATCGCGTCTCGGAATATCGCGTTCACGTATCGTTGGAAAACCGACGGCGAGTTACACAAGCCAAACGGCACGCGCAAAAATTCGAATTGTCCGTCAGAGACGATGAACGCGGTGAATTTTATGCTTGAAGGGTCCACTGGAACATGGAAAAATCCATTTTTTAGGTCGAGGGTGCTGAAAACGCTCGCACCTTGTAAACGATCTAGCTGGTCCTCGATTAGGGGCAACGGATATCGGTCTCGAACAATCTTTTTGTTGAGAAGACGATAATCTACGCACAGACGATACGATCCGTCTTTCTTTTTCACTAGCACGATTGGGCTGGCGTAGTCCGACGAGGATGGTCTCACGATATTCTGATTTTTCCACTCTTCGATTTGGGCATTAACAACATCCCTTTCGTTAATCGCTAAGCGTCTTGCCTTTTGATACACCGGTTCGTTGTCTCTCAGTACTAGTTTCATTGTCACCGTCGTTTCTACGGTTTTATCAGGCGTGTACTGGTCAACCCATGTAGCTATTTGTTCTTTTGCGCTGACATCCTTGATGTGAGAGAGATCAACCTTCGGCACGGTATCGTCGAGTACGTTTATTTGTAAAATTTCTGGTATGTTCTCATTATCGTCGTCACGATCGAAGTAAATTGCTCCATTCTTCCTATGGAAAATTCTTGACTCCAAAAAATCAGCACCAATTAACAATTTTTCTCGAGATAAGCCATCCGCGACGACACGCACGAGAATCGAGAAATTGTGTCCGTCTATCTCGATGTCTGTTTGAAACTCTCCGAGTGTCGCGTGGGCTGGCGAACCCACTCCCTTAAAACGAGTGTCTGTCGGCTGAAGCGGTGGCGATCCGATTTTCACATACTCGTCTTTGCATATCAGCGTTAAGTCGCTGCCAGTATCCATGAGCGCCTCGATTTCCTTGTTTAGAATATTTACTCTCTTTACATACCTTTTGCGGTGAATGTGTGCCACTGTTCTCACTTCATTCGTAATTTCGTTTTTTTTTATTTTTACATTTTAGTGCTATATGTCCATGATCTCCACAGTGAAAGCACCTTGGACCGCGTCCTTTCGTGGGACACGACACGCTCAAGTGGTCGGGTTGGCCACAGTTAAAGCAACCCTTTCGGTTACTTGCTTTTCTTTTTTCACTGTCCGCTTCATTGTGGTTAATCCCCGTGTTCTTTTCACCGCGCATTGTTTTTGTGGCTATGTCGTACCTCTTCTCCAGCTGGCTTGAACTTTGCAAAGGTTGTTCCCGTAGCGTAATTTTATCGAACGCTTCGATTAGGGATTCTTTCGTTGAAAAGCGTTGTATACGCGCTTGGTTACACAACGTTTTGTCTGGAATGCCTTCGATCAAATAGTCCAGCATATCATTGTCATCAATTGGGACACAGTTACCGACAATAATTTTATCGTGTGCGTACTCTCGGAATGATTCGCCCTTTTTCCATGTACGCGCTTCGAATTTTCTACGCAAATCGATCCTATTTTGTTTTGGACGATACATTTTCGCTATTTCGTTCATGAGTTCTTCGAACGTCATCGCGAGGTGCTCCGCTTTTGAGTGCAGCCAGTCGAATGCCCTTTTCCGTAGTTTCATGCCGATTAACGTTTTCGCAGAGTCGTCCGCGAGTCGGTGCGTCGTCTTCATAAATTTTATTTGTCTCTCCCAAACGTCAAAACCGTCCGGTGTCCCATCAAATTCATTCACCAACTCAGCGATCATTTTCAGGCTCATGTGCGAAGAAGGGTTCGGCACTGCCTCTGCGGAGCTTCGATCCTCTTGGGCCACCTGCACTCGCGGTCATCTCTCGTCTCAGGTACGCGTTCGCCTCGTCGTAGTACCTCTATTTCACGTCGTGCGAGATCGAATTCACGTTGCATTAATTCTCTTTCGCGTTTTGTGAAATCGATCTCGCGTTCGCGTCTCGCGAGCTCCATTTCTCGTTCTCGGTTGGCGAGTTCTCTTGCCCGTCGAGAATCGTCGTCCCGTCCTGCGTTGGTGCGAGGTTGTCCTCCGTTTGCACTATATTCTATAACACACGCTTCATCGTTTCGTTTTTCCGTCCACTTTTCTGTTGGGTCGTGCTCCATCAAGCGAGCAATTATTTCTGCTTTCGACCCCCCCGCTGATAAACCGCACACTCGCGCCCTGTCTCTCAGCTCTGCGATTGTAAACTCGTTCGGTTGCGACATGTCTTCGTCTTTTACTTGTATATTTTGTACGATTCTTCGGCTAAGCCCCGTACAGAACGTCGTGTTTTCGTCTCGTATTTATAATGCCTCGTCTAGGCCTCGAAGAATTTATGTTCTTCGTCACACGGCTTTTCGTCTTTCCGCGTTCGTTAAACTTCCGTCATCACTGTTATCCGAGATATTTATTCATGTATATTTTTACCCACAATCCCGGACGAGCCCCCAATTGTAGAATTATATATTCTATGAAAGAAAAGGTATCGTGGGTGAAACGGATGATATTCAGTATATTTGGGAATTAACATTAAATGTATATATTTAATGTTACACTTCTAACTCTCGTGGCTTCTGATGTTGAATTCCTCGTTTTTTGTCTTGTCGCCAAGAGGATCGATTCTTCTGTTCCTCTGACTTTTCATGGCAGCCCTTACGTGTTGCGCTCCCTTTCACACACGCATTCATGCGCGTGCACACTCTCTCATTTGTTCTTATACCACAGATGTAGTAAATCCGTGATCAGCCCCGCCTATAGTATTCCCTTTACAATAACCTCGTAGAAGAGCCCCATTAGCCGCTCCATCGATTGACGTGTCACACGATGTGTTTCTAACGAGGCGAAATGTCTTATCGAAAAGTGCTTGAGAGGATTCGACTGGGTTCTTGAATAATGATATAGCATCAGATAGGAAAGGTGCGGAGGGGCGATTGTACAAGGGAACTTTAATTAACGCGGCAATCATGAGGTCCGTACCGGCTCCTCTGCTTCTCTGGAATGAGAGATCGTCATCTGAACGTCGATACCGAGCTGAGCCCTCGAGAGTGAACTAGAGCTTTCCCCCTCTTGACTGGATGCCTCTCATACGCCCTGCTCGACATTCGTCGACAGTGAGAGACGTCCTGCGGTGAGGGCCTGTTTGTTGGTTTAAGTGGTTTTCCTCAGTAGAGTAGCTAGGCTGGTTCTAACTCAGGGATCTCAGGGGGAGCGGGCGGGGGTCCAGCGCGGGGAAGCCAGATGCCTGATGGAGGGGGGCGAGCGCGGGTATGTGACGTCACGGAGGAGGATGTCAGGGGTCTCGGTAGAGGGGGTAGCCATGTGGTCCGAACAGCGACTGTCGGGAGGAGGGGAAGCAGCCGTCGACGAGTTTTTTGTGGGGGGGGGGGGGGGGGTCAGGTAGTGGTGCGTAAACGTTAAAAACCCATAAATCTTATAATTTATTATAAAAATTTTAAAAAAAGATTATTATCGATGTAGTGTTTTTATTTCTACACTATTTAGTCTATGTGAAAAAACTTACACACGATATGTGTGCGTGTAACGGCCATATATGGGTAGGAAAATTTCGACAATTTGAAGACGCTACATGAAGGGCAGCTTTCCAAAGCCCTTTATTTATGAGATGTAGGTGTGATGTTTTTTTGGTTTCGTTTCCGAAATCCCTAAAATGTTTGTATGCGTGTCCACTCCTGTCATGAGTCTCGCCGACACTTGAGACAGGTCTTAACAAGTCAGGGTTGAAGCATTTTTTCTTGGTTGATATTCACCGCCACTCGCGATAGCATTTTTTTACAGCTTGGATATTTAAAACATATATGAAAACGACGTATTTCTTGGACAAACTATCAACTTTGGGGATCTATCGTGAAAGGCCTTTAGCGCCGATGTACCACTCGAGCAGAGCTGCAGGACCCTATGAAATAAATCTTTGTACCCGAAGCACCCCGACTTGTTATTTTTGTCTCGTTTTCTCGTGTCGAAGCATTCCACACCAAGTGAAACACTAAAAAATCATGTGATCTTTAAATGGGCTCATAATTTTTTTTTAAGTTCATTCGAGTTTCAAAAGCAACTACAATTTTTTTTAGATTTTTAAATTGGAATTTACACTCGAATTTGGATACCGAAAAATTTTTCCCGTTTTTTTTTTTCGATTCATTATACTCAAAAAGTGATGCATTGTACAAAAAAAACGTCAAAGAAGAAAATTAAGGTTTTCGAATGTACTTTTCAATCATATATGTTTCGTAACTGTTAAAAATTCTGCTAATGTATTTTTCAATAAAATAAGGTAAAAATAATTTTTTTCAAGTTTGCCCACTTTTATTTTTCTATAAATTTAAGAGAACTTTCGTTAATATCATAACAAACCACAGAAAAATTGGCATGCTGGAGAATTCATATCTTCCAATTATTTTTTAAGGTTAACTGATGAAGTATTTTATCGAACCAGGGATATTGAATATCGACCATTGTTTTAGGCACAACGGTGGATTGCGACGAATATTTAGTGTTATCTGGAACCATTTTGTCCTTCTCCTTTCAATTCAATTATGGTTTTGTTTGTCTGCCTAGAAATTATTCATTTTTGTATCTTTTTATCGTTAAACAATGAGTGAATCATAATATGGTTAATCTGCTAATACAAAAGCCACCGATGAAAGAACCATATCGAATAAAAAAGTATGAAATCGTTTTGACCGAGTTCTTCCGCAAAATCAATTGTATTAGCATTGAGAGTGAGCAAACCAGATCATTCAACAAACGAGAAGCAAGATTTCTTTTAGATACGAGAATAACGCTACGAGAACCAGTGAGTACCATTCCTTATGTTTTTACGGTGATTGCGTGATACAAGTTTTTTGCTGAGAAAGATCGCGTAATCGTGTAATCATAGACTAACATTACACGGGATTAAGTTTGTTTCTTTTTTTTCTCATTGCTTTTATATGACAAGTTTTTTTAGTTTAATTTTGATTTTTTCGCATTATTGTATCGAGTCAGAGATCAGCCTTCTCATTATATTTTGTTTTGTACGCCGCAACAAAGATCCAATTCAAAGTTTTTTTGTTGTGTTTTCTCTCCTTCCCCTATATTTCAGCATGAGAGTGCGGTTCCTTCGGGCCGCGAAAAGGTGTGGTGAATAATACACGTTACTATATCTGTGCGTTTTTCATTCAATTTCAGAGTTCAAGTAATTCGTTCAAGTTCAAGTATTTCGATTGATGTGCGAATCAGTTTTAAAAAAAATCATCGAACTAAAATAATCGCTTCACGTGAGGTCACAGAAGCTCTCATAGCAAAGATGCCAGCCCTATGTCGAGGAGGAAAAATATGCGGTACGTGTCGGCAACAAAGAATGAACCTATCACCAATCATTAAGCCATCACAACCATTGACAACACCACGACTACTGGAACCACCATTACAGTGCGAATCATTGCAAATGTCTTCTTCAGAAAGCATTGAAACAAACTTGCAATCGCTCTCACAAAGAAGTGAAGCATCTTACCATCCTATCCCGCCAAAAAAGCCAAAGCTTCAGTTGGACGCGAACGAACAAAATCTTTCTGAAGGCGGAAAAGAAGTTTTGACTCAATTAAAAGAAAAATTCCATCATTCCGATACTACAGAATCACGAAGAATTACAATTTTGACGATAGCACCCTCGCGTTGGAGTATTCGACAAACGGCTACATTTTTCGAAACGTCAACACGCAAAATATGGTGAGGAAATAATTTGGCTGAAACTTTCGGTATTCTTTCGACGCAAATCCCAAACGTGGAAGTAAAAAAATTGACGAGGAAGTAAAGACCGCTGTCAAGAATTGTTACTTATTGGATAGCAATAGCAAGATTATGCCGGGTATCAATGACGTTATTTCAATAAAACAGGCCAATGGTTCGCGTGTACGTGAACGCAAGCGACTCATGTACTGCAACTTGAAGGAGCTCTACCAGCTTTTTAAAGAATCACACGAAAGTATGTAGATCGGGTTCTCGTACTTTGCTACCTTACGACCAAAGAAGTGCATTTTTGCTGGTGCTAGTAGCGCGCGTTGTGTCTGCGTGTGTTTACACTACGAAAACTTCAAACTAATAATACAAGGAGTTGATCTATTTGCAATCGCCGAAGACTCTTCCCACCATCTTCGTACATAACCCATCAACTCGATGCCAACTGGAAAAATGCAGATAATGTCCGGATTCCGAGAGTTTAGCGGAACACATCAGATCATGTATGGAAGATCACGATGTGGATACTATTCAGTTCTACGCATGGACAGAAACAGACAGAGCATCGATGCAGTAAGAGTATGTTGCAGTGATGACTTCATCAGCGAACTGCCCGACAAAATTATTAAGCTCAAAAGGCATGATTTTGTAGCACACCAGCAATCGGCATACTTGGAACAAACAAAACGTCACTTAGACGAAAATGTATTCATTGTCTGTATGGACTTTTCTGAAAATATGCAATTTGTAGCGCAAAGAGCTATAAACGGAATGCACTGGAACAATGACCAATGCACCATTTTTACCACCGTATATTACTGGAAATCTAAAGGTAATTTGAAGCATGGTGCCATCGCAATACTTTCCGATGATCTTCAACACAACACGGTTGCTGTTCACGAGTATCAGCGTATAATCATCGAGCATCTAAAGAAGACGCACACCAAGAAGACACACTCCAAGAATCGATTCAGCTTCAGCAATCTTCTTCATCATGAAGCAGACTTCAAAATTCCTGCAGAACATCATTTTTTTGCGATCGCTCGCGGGAAGAGGCCAGGAGACGGCGTAGGCGGCAATCTTAAGCGTCTAGCGGAACGTGCTAGTCTTCAAGTAGCAACACCTGCTGATCAAATTTTAACTCCTTTGGCATTGTACCACTGGGCGAAAGACAATTTAGAAAAAAACAAGCGTATACTTTTGCTCTAAAGAGTTTCGCACAGTCGCAAAGAATCGCTTGCAAGTCCGATTTTTCAGTGCCCGAGCCATACCTGGGACATTACAATTTCATTGTTTTATGCCTATAGGATAAAATCAAATGCGCGTGCAAAGATTCTCCTTCGATACTGAATCATTGCTGTTTCCGAAAAAAATGTAGGGCATTATTTAAAAAACCAGTGTTATTTTATCTTATTCGTTTTATTTATTCATACATTAGTAGATAGATATACATTATTTGCTGTGTGGGATCAGTGTAGGATCAAAGTCAAGTAAATGACTTTGATCCTACACTGATCCCACACAGCAAATAATGTATATCTTTTTTTTTTTCCAAGACATAAAATGAGGGTGTTGAATAATACTAAATATTTGTTGTAACTCATGATTTAATAGTCTTCATCAGTTAACCTTAAAATATAATTGGAATATATGAATTCTGCATCATGCCATTGTTTCTGTAGTTTGTTATGACATCAACGAAAGTTCTCTTAAATTTATAGAAAAATAAAAGTGGGCGAACTTGACGAAAAAAATTATTTTTACCTTATTTCGTTTCGATTCGATACTTTTTTTATTCGATATGGTTTTCTCGTTGGTGGCTCTCGTATTAGTAGACTAACCATATTATGATTCACTCATTGTTTAACGATAAAAATATTTAAAAAATGAAAACTTTCGAGATAGACAAACAAAACCATAATTGAATTGAAAGGAGGAGGACAAAATGGTTCTAGATAACACTAAATATTCGTCGCAATCCACTGTTGTGCCTAAAACAATGGTCGATATTCAATATCCATGGTTCCATAAAATTCTTCATCAGTTAACTTTAAAAAATAATTGGAAGATATGAATTCTCCATCATGCCAATTTTTCTGTGGTTTGTTATGACATCAACGAAAGTTTTATCAAATTTATAGAAAAATAAAAGTGGCGAACTTGGCGAAAAAAATTATTTTTACTTTTTTCGTTGAAAAATACATTAGCAGACTTTTTAACCGTTACTAAACATATATGATTGAAAAGTACATTCGAAAACCTAAATTTTCTTCTTTGACGTTTTTTTTGTACAATGCATCACTTTTTGAATATAATGAATTTTAAAAAAACGAGAAAAATTTCCCGGTCTCCAAATTCGAGTGTAAAATCCAATTTAAAAATCTTTAAAAAATTTTAGTTGCTTTTGACACTCGAATGAACTTAAAAACAAATTATGAGCCCATTTAAAAAGTACATGATTTTTTAGTGTTTCACTTGGTGTGGAATGCTTCATATACCAACGCGTTATCGGAAAATCTCTAGGGTCTGCCATCCAGAAAAGGGGCACTCCATGGTGGAGGTGAAATCTAGACAGACTCATCAAGCATTGACTTTTATGATTTCCACACGACGGTGTCTAGGTCATGGAGACTGAACTGGCTTATTATAAAGAGCATTCTGGTGTTTTCGGATTGCCGTGTATGCGCAACTTGCCTCCAAAACAGATAAATACGATATATTTACGGCTATGGACCACTTGAGCACAGCTGCAGGACTGATAAAATACATCTTTTAACCCGATGCATCGCGACTTGTTATTTGCTGTTTCGTTTTTTCCCTCGGGCAATCTATACCAACACGATATCAGAAAAAAGTCCGGTTTTTCCCCGACATATAGGGGATAGTCGAAAAGTATTTTTTCCGAACGGAGAATCTTTTTTAACGATCTGCTGCGTTCAAAACTGGTCGCACTTTGAGTGAAGCAGTCAGACAGTTAACATCGTGGAAGTCTTTTCCATTTTATTACTGTGGATAACAACATTGATCAAATCTTGCACGACCAAGCCGCGCTTTTAAGTCGTTCGAAGATTTGGCTGCATGAGAGCAACGGTGCGTCGAGTTCATTGAAGTATTGGAACCGCAAAGCCGACATAAGCGCTCACGATTATTAATTGGACATCAACTATCATTGATAGCACAAATAGCGCGACAAGAAGGATTAAAGAATTCTGCGTGCAACCGTTTTATATACACGGGTGCAGGACACACTGATCATGGATTAATCTGGCGAGAGATTGACACATCCTTTGAGAGTCGGATATTGACCGGTTCTGTAATCAATCGCAGCCGAATTGAGCCGAAACAGTTTTACAACGATGCTCGCGACCTAATGCTTCAACATGTACAAAATATTATCTGCAAACACAACAGTATTAAAGTTAATACAGTGTTTAATGGATAATTCGCGAGAGGTGACAAACATGCAAATAAAGGTATCAACACGCGAAACTGTGAACTATATAACACAAGCGATTCGGACGTGTGGTACCAGCAACGCGTTATGGAGCCCACTTTAACCTTACTCGACGAATTTCAAGAACGTGATAGTAGTTGGGCTTTGCGGAAAATACTTAACCTCACGATACATGTGAATAAGTATAATCCGATGCGTGCCGAGTGCTCTATATCATTGCCACGGGAAATAATGATGAAGCGGGCGGTGATTAATGTCAAATCGAACGATAGCGCATGTTTCGCCTGGGCAGTTATCGCTGCTCTATACTCAGCTGAACGACACAGTGACCGTCGTCGTTTTACCCACATTATTCGTCAGTACTGAATCTACTGGATATTTAATTCCCGGTGACGATACATCAAATTAAGAAATTTGAATTTTAAAACAATGTATCGATCAACGTGTATACCACCACCACAAAAAAGGACATTGTTCCAATACGGGTCACTCAACACAAGCAGGAAAAACATATCAATCTGTTATGTATGCAAGATACCGAGGACCACAATGCGGGGCACTTCACATGGATTAAGAACCTGTCGAGACTCGTGACGGCGCAATTGAGCAAAAAAGATCATAAAAAATATATATGCGTTCGGTGTGTAAATTATTAAAACATAATTATATACATCTACTAAAATGAAGAAAAAAATGAGTTACCAAATCTTGTAAAGTTTTGACATTGGCCTCGAGTGTTGTTGCAATGTCTCTTATCGTAGCTTTAAATCCATTAACCAACAACTAATTACTCTCATTCATTTCTTTGCGTATATTCTTAATGATAGTTCGGGATCTTTTGTGTAAAGCACTTAGAGTGATGGCGTCGTCTTCTCCTTCCGGATTAGCAATGTTACAGTCGTTTCTGCCCCACATCATAATGACCATCTGCGGTAGTTCTAAACCCAATCCCGGGTCGGCTTGGAGGACTTTGCTTACTTAGGAGTACACTCTTACGCCATTATCGTCCAAACACATCGACACTCATGATGAGAATGCGTAAATTTTCGGATGCCGAGTTAACAAATGATTTCAGCTTCACGCCATTCCACAATAATCGATATAATTTCATTCGAATGGGCTGAATTTCCGACTGCTTGTGATGCCAGACGTAAGTGAAGACGATCTACTAGCTCGTTTGGATTGTCCCAATAAATATAGTCCGATTGGGTGTTTTTTCTAGGCAGCTTATACTTTGGCATACCCTGTCCCACATGATAATCGACTATATTTGCGATATATGTGTTCAATTTGTGGCTGGTGTTACGTCGTATGCCTCAGTAGGCTTATAAAATTCAACAGATTTTGCATAATTCACATCTCCCACACGAATATGTTGAGAGCCGAAAATTATCGGAGAATCACCAATGATTAATTTGTTGCTTGAGATATTCCGCACACCATATAATATATCCAAGTTTGCCTTTCCATTTGTTTGTAATAGCAGGATATACTCACGGATCAATTCATCAACATTTTGCGAGTCATCATCATCCTCATATATCAATTTGAACGAATTGTGGGTTTCACTCTTGAAGGAATCTTGTGCCTCGTTCTTCAATTCATGTTTCACACTATTCAACGCATCTCCTTCTTCAACATCATCACTCACTTTTTCATCCTTAATTTCCTCCTTCGCCACCTCACCGTTTTTATACGACACCAATTTCTCCAATAGTCTCACCATAGGGTTAAAGACATCTTGCATTCTCTGCTCATCGTTATCTTTTCCAATTTTCATCATCCGATGCTTTCGTCTGATTGCATCGCTCGCCTTGGCAATTTCACGCAATACATCTATTTCCCGCAACATGTTCGCTCTTCATGTTGTCACTGTCAACGCATGCACAGTACTGTGTCTTCAACTACCAGGGATGAGTCATTTATCAATGGTCAAAAAATAATCAAAACCTTGTCTACATCGACCCTCATTAATATCGCTATCCTTATCAATCGTGACAAATGCATACTTGTCGGAATTCCAGCATTTCACGCACATGTTTTTAAAGCATGTATAAGTCATATCCGTATTAACATGATCATTGTTGACGTGTTTGAGCTTCATATCGTCCTGCTTGAAAAGCTCCACGAAATTTGCATTATCTCTCACGAGGTGTTTGGCGATACGACTGTACGTCTGGAAAAGATAACAACTATCAACAATCTCGTGTCTTCCCATGGAAAAGAATGCCCGAACATTATTCTGCTTTTCGATGCTATATTATCAAATATGAATATAGAGTTGGATCGTGCATCACTTGGTGCTTTCATTCGTTCATGCGCCTCGAATGGATGATATTCAACTTCATTCACAGGTTCGAGAAATCGTTCGAGCAACTTATACTTTGGCTGCTTCAACGATTTGGAATGCAAGTAAATGTTTTCAATTCTGAAACCATTCGGATAAATGATGAGAGTAAGCAAAGCGTTGGTTTTCTCACAATTCGATGGACCGCAAAACAATGCACGTATGCTATCAAACAATAAATTCTCATGACGTTTTCATTTCTCCTTCCTCCCACCGTCTTCGACAAACTCATCGAAATTTATGACGGGAAGTTCGCCTCCGATAGTTTGCTTCTTGGACGTCATCTCACCCACGACTAACGGTGAAATCATATAAATAGGATTCTTATAGAGATTATCTGTTAGTCGCGTATTGTCTTCAGACATGATCGTACATGGCAAGAGTGGTAAAGGTTTAGTCAACCGCCTAATCAACAAACTCCCCGTTGAACTACATCTGCCTGGGTATCAGTATTTTGGACCAGGCACAAAGTTGGCCAAGCGCCTTGCTCGTGGTGATCCAGGCATTAATCCATTGGATATAGCTTGCAAACAACAGGATATTGCGTACTCGAAAATTCAGGATAACCTTGTGACGAGACATTTGGTGGATAAAGTGTTGGCTGATCAGGCTTGGCAACGTGTTAAGCGGTAACTAGTAACTAGCCACACCTCAAGCCATTGCTTGAGGTGTGGCAAATGTTATGAAGACAAAGAGAAAATTTGGTATGGGGATAAAGGCCCGCAAGGGCGGCGTTTGTTTGAAAATAATTATCGGCGCTGCAAAGAAGACAATGATTCAAAGTAATGATCCGCATAAGATTATTAAATCAACTCTAAAGGGTGCTCGTCCAGCCGTGAAGTTGCAAGGTGGCAAAATGCGTACACCTCGGGTTCTATCTGTACCCCATACAATTGGTGGTTTATTACCGTGCCCATTTTTGCGGGTCTTAGCGCTGCGGATGCTTTGTCAGGTGGTGCGGCTAGTATAGCTAAAGCTCTAAATGCTGCTTAAGCAGCTAAACGTGAATTGGATTAAAGTAAGCGTCATAATCGAACAATTGAAGCAATTGCATTAGGTAAGGGCTTACATCTGAAACCATATAAGCAGGGATTGGGTCTTCAGATCGAGTCAAAAAACTAGAAGTTACGCTACCTCACCGACCCCTCACCGACATCGACCTTCTTAAATATGCAAAAATCGTAAACATTCCACATTTCTGTGGAGTTTACATGCGCGATACATTGCAGGCGAGCGGACGCCTCAATTGTGAAACAGCAATTGTCAATTTGGATGAAAATGATAGTCCTGGAATACTGGGTTGCCTACAAAAAGACTGGATAGAAAGTCGTGTACTTTGATAGTTTCCGCAATCTTCCACCACCATCCGAAATCGAGATATTTTCGTGTTGGTAGTGTAAATTATAATTGTAAGAGATATCAGGAATATGATACTATTGAATGTGGGCATTTGTGTCTCAAATTTCTTTGTCGATAATTGCGGGACAAAAACAAATATACACTATATATAGGCGGAAAATGACGTGGAGAATTCAGTTGTCAATTTACCAGCATCATGGATGAAAGTTTATCATTGACCATATCTGGCTCATCGTCCATACTCGAGGCGCAATACTTTCCCCCCGTCGAACTCGCGCCACAAGAAAATGATACTCTCGGTCTCGTGGAATTGTTAGCCTTCAACTCTATTCCTAATATCGACGTTGAGCACGATAAACTTTACGTGGGAGATGAGGTGTTAATGATACCTACGGGCAGTTATGAAATAGAGGATATTAAGACGTTTGTACAAGCAGAGCTCTTGCGTAAAAACATCGAAATCAGCATTAAACCCGATAATAATACGCTACGCGGGGAGATCGAGTGTGATCGTGATGTAAATTTTGAGCCGAAAGATTCTATTGGGCATCTACTAGGCTTCACCGCATCTAAATTGGAAGCCAATAAAAGAAACGAATCTGACCTTTCTGTAGCCACTCTCAAAGTGAATGCACTACGCGTTGGGTGTAACATTACCGCTGGCGACTATATTAATGGACAAAAAGTACACACAATTCATGATTTTTTTCCATCTGTGCTACCAGGCTACAAGATCATTGAAGTGCCCTCCCACGTAATTTATTTGCCAATCACGAGTCGAACGATTAACGCGATACAGTTTCGCATAGTGGATCAAGACGGTGATTTGGTAAATTTCCGCGGTGACGTAATTACCATACACCTGCATATGAAGTCGTGATGGGTATAGTTTTCAATACATCTTCCAATGGCAATAAACAACCATGGATAAAAACAATCAGTCGTCGGCCAGCACCCAAAGTGCTAACACCTCAAAACGTGCTACTCTTGAAGAGTTTGGGTCTCAAAGAGCGTGGCGAAAGCGTGTAAAAAATTATTTAGTCTGTGCTCTGTGCAACTGTTGCGTGAAATGGAAGAAGAAATTGTAAACATTCAGGCACCCGTTGTCTTTGATGAATCCATCATCCATTGCGAGATACACGCTCATCAACCATATTCATCTTCAACCTTCAATAACAGCGATGAAATCCGTATTGCCATCAAGACCTCTCCATCCTGCCAAGCAAGAGTTCCCACACATATGTGGGAAATTATCCAAGCGTTATGGGACGCCAACCGCCGCTACAAGTCTCGTCAACAATGACATTTGTCATTTGTTTGAGGAAGTGCGATATGAATTGAATGCCATAGATATCGATCGTAATAAGAATGTCGGCATTACGAGTGCAATTAAGCGATATTCGTCGTTTTCACCGGTCAAAAGTTCTATGCTCGAGAACACTGGATGCTCGATGTCGAAGAGACGAAGCAGATTGTGGATGAATCGGGAAACTTTGATGTGTGTATACCGCTCAGCATGCTCCTCGGCTTTGCCGAAGATTATCGTAAAATTGTCGTAAATGCCAAGCACGAGTTGATTCTCACGAGATCAAAGACCGATGATAATGTCATTGTACAAACAGCGCGCGGAGACTATAAACTCGTATTACATCAAATAGAATGGCTCGTACCGTATGTAACAGTCTCGGATCAGCGGAAAATTCAGCTGTTAAAGTTTCTCGCCAAAGACGCACCAATCTCCATGAGTTTCCGAACATGGGAACTATATGAATAGCCATTGCTGCCTGCCACCTCTAAGAACGTGTGGTCTGTGAAAACCTCGAATCAGCTGGCGAAGCCACGATATATCATACTCGCGCTGCAGACGGGACGGAGAAATAAGAAACAACAAAATGCGAGCTACTTTGATCATTGTAACCTGAGCGATGTCAAACTATACCTCAACTCACGATATTAACCACATGGAAATTTGAATTTGAACATTGATCAAAATCAATATGCTCTACTCTACGAGATGTACGCAAACTTGCAACCGATCTATTACAAGAAAAAGGCTGAACCATGGCTAACAGGATCTAATTTTTATAAAAAGCCCCCCGCGGCATGATTGACTGCTCAAAACAAACCGATTCTCTCAAGTCCGGCCCTGTTGACGTGCGTCTTGAGTTCAAATTGAAAAATAATATTCCGCCACAAACTTCAGCATACTCCATGATCCTCCATGATCATATTATCGAATACAATCCAATCAGCGGTGGGGTTAAAAAATTGGTGTAAAATCATGCCGATGATTCGCGGTCACTTCAGTCAACATAGAGCTTATCGTCGATGTACAGGGCTTCAAAAGACCCATCAACGAATTTGCCCTAAAGGAGATGTCCATCGTCAAACTCCACGACAAGGATGCTGAAATGCTGACGCTCACCTTCGACGCACCATTTGCATGGAACTCTTTACCAGCCAAGTACAAAATGACAAACAAGTGGGTGGAACGCAATTTCGACGGAATACGATGGGATCACAGCGGCATACCATACGAGGCAGCTAGAAAGACAATTCGAGGAATCTTGCAGGGAGCTCCTACCATTTATGCGAAAGGATTCGAGAAATGTGCATGGCTATCAAGATTCACGGATCCCGCAACAAAGGTCATCGACTTGGAGACTCTGGACTGTCCATCGCTGCAGAAGTTGCCGACAATCACAAACTCCAAATGTCCCCATCATTCCCTCAACACAAAATCCAACTGCGCCCATGAGAATGTAAAATAGACGAAACGCTGGTTGGGTGTAAACGAAGCTCTGTGTGAGCGAGGGATTCTTTTTAAATGAATAAAAAACATATCGATGAAAATATATGTCATTTGTTTTCTTTATTTATTCTACGACAAAAATTGTTTGAATTTCGCCTTCTCTTACATTTCGATACAACAGTTTTTTTAAATACATTTTTACATAGTCAACATTAAAAACGTCGAAAACGATGGCGAGACGATTATGATGCGGACGGCTGTTCCTCTCAACGATGATGTCCCAACGAATTTGCTCTTTTCCACCATGTTCAGAGACTATGGGACTTGACGCTGTTGTATTTTCCAGAACTGCATGTAGAGTTGACCATTTGCGCGCCATTTGCAGCATACTCTCAATGATACGGACAGCCGTTTGACGATGGTGTTTCAACGAATTTTGTGTTTTCCACCATGGTGTGCTCAGAGTCCGAAGAAGTCGACGCTGCTGTATTTTCCACGTATGTACGTCATGTAGAGATGATGATCACATGCCGCTTGCTGCATACGCTCGAACGTTTCCAAATCTCCGTCGAAGGCCGTCACAAGTCGCGCTGGTAAGAAGACAGTGAACTCATCCTTGATGTCCGCGATATAGCGTTTCCCAAACTTAGTTTGTACGGCCCTCATGTCGGAGATTTGATGATCCGAGTGAACGCGGAGTTTTAACAGCTTCTTCGTTGGAAGGAATTCCGCCACCCAGCTGACTTTGTTGATACTCGTGAAATCCATTTTCCACACTTTCAAAATTCCTTTTGGAGCGATGTTGATGTTGCGGTGGAATAGTGCAGTCTGAACTTGGACTACGAAATTATAAGCTCCCTCGTAACCCCTCCCACCCAAATTTTCACACTTCTCCCCACTTTTCCAATCGTGAAAAGAGGTTCAAATCGGAAACCCTCTTACGTGGAGAACCCCCCCCCCCTTTTTTTGACGCTCCCAAAAAACGGGTTCAAACACGTTCGGACGATTTTCCTTCTCACAGCACCTTTTACGCTCCCGACGTTGAGGTGGGGGGCTATCGATGTGATTTTTCATCTGTGGCGTATTATAGTGCTCCATGCATGAAAGATATGATATCACTTCACTGTCGTTCCGATGATTTTCTGGCAAACGATCCCACAATAAGCGGACATATTTACCCCAATATTTTAGGAGCAAGACCTTTGGAACCTGTTCGAGCTCGTTTTTGGTCAAGTCTAGGGGGTGGTTGGCCGGATGCACTACGTATATACTCGCACATGTGAACATCTTGACGTTATATTTCGAAATGAAACCGAGTCCTCGATGTATCGAAACTTTTTTTCAAGAGTGCAGCTGTGCTCAAGTGGTCCATCCGCGGTCACAGCCTTTGATGATAGATCCCTAAAGATTATAGTTTTTCCAAAAAACCCCGACTTGTCAGGACCTTACTCAAGTGTTGGCGAGACTCATGACAGGAGTGAACACGCATATAAACATTTTAAGGATTTCGGAAACGAAACCAAAGCATCACACCTGCATCTCATAAATGAAGGGCTTTGAAAAGCTGCCGTTCATGTAGCGTCTTCACATTTCCGAAATTTTCCTACGCATATATGGTCGTTACAAGCACCCATCGTGTGTAAGGTTTTTTTCACACAGACTAAATAGTGTAGAAATAAAAATACGGCATCGATAATAATAATTTTTTTCATGTCTACAACGAATTATGAGATTTATGAGTTTTCAACGTTCACCCGCCACTACCTGACCCCCAGAAAACACTTGTCGACGGCTGCTTCCCCCCTCCCGACAGTCGCTCTTCGGACCACGTGGCTACCCCCTCTACAGAGATCCCTGACATCGTCCTACGTGGCGTCACATACCCGCGCTCGCCCCCCCCCCCCTCCACGGGCACTTGGCTTCCCCGCGCTGGACCCCCGCCCAACTCCTCCCTGAGATCCCATGGTTAGAACCGGCCTAGCTACTGCTCTCTCCCTCTCTCTCTCTCTCCCTCTCTCTCTCTCCCTCTCTCTCTCTCTCCCTCTCTCTCTCCCTCTCTCTCCCTCTCTCTCTCTTAAGGCGCGTTTCTCTCGCGAACAGTGTCATATAATCTACATCTCCGAGACCGGGCTCAAGCCAGACATACCCGAAGGCATGGCTCAAATGCAGCAGGCGTGATCGGCTCGACCGAATCAGAGGTGATGTCGCCATTACTCTCTCAAAGCCAAGGTAGTTCTAACCTCATCAGGGATATCCTCGAATAGGCCCGAATTTCTCTTTTTCGAAGTCTCCAGCGCAGGAGAATCAAACCTTCTAGTTGCAGCTATATACAGGCCACCGAAAATCAAGTAACTTTCCGCTTTCGCCATGGCATGCCTCAAGCTCCTTTCACTCTACAACAATTTCGTTGTCATGTGGGACCTCAATCTAAACATGAATACTGTAACACATGAAAGCTTATACTTCTCGCAATTCGTAGCGGCCAACAATCTATTCCTAGTCCCTTATAGTGCTACTCATCACACTTTGACAGCAAATACTCGTATTGACCACTGCATCGTTGACAGACAAGGAAAAGTTACAGACTATGGACAGGAACCCATCGCCCTCTCCGGGCATGACCTCATCTGGAAAGCATACAATTGCAGGATTGACGAAGATTTCCGCGACGAAATCCTGAAGCGAGATTTTCGGAACTTTGATGAGCAGGCTCTCACGTCTATCCTCACCACCATCGATTGAACACCGCTCTTCGCGTCTCTGTCCATTGACTTCAAGGTGTCATATTTGAATACGATACTAATTGACTACCTTCATGAGCTTGCTCCGCTACGACGCTTTACGCCAAAACGGAACTTGTCACCCTGGCTAACGGACGCCATCAAACAGGCAATGCGAGACCGGGACAAAGCTTGGAAACGCTTCACCAGCTATCGCAAAGGCGCAGGCAAAGACCGCAATCGCGACACGGGGATCACAGACAATTCTATCCTGCTTGAGCTACATACCAATTACAAAATGTTAAGAAACTCCGTCCAGGCCAAAATCAGAAAAGCCAAACACAAACTACTCTGAGGCATTCGAAGACATTAAGGAGGCCGGAATTGCATGGAAACATCTGAGGCAGCTCGGAATTCTCCGCTCAAAGGGCGACAACAATCCACCTGCCGTACCTATAGACGATCTGAAAAATTACTTCTCTTCTTTCGGAACTTGCCAAGCCGAGTGTGCTGACGCTCGGCACGATGAACAACAAGCGATGTACAGCGATACTGTTTTCTACTTTGGCGACATTGCTCCAGTGACCCTTCTCGAGGCACTTTGTCAAGCCTCCTGAGCCTCTGAGGCTCCTGGTGCTGATGGAATCTCACTGAGAGTACTACGCATAGACTTACCTGCCACTCTTCCCATAGTCCTACATATATTTAATTTCTCACTTCAACATAACACTTTTTCGCTAATTTGGAAGAAAGCATTAATTAAGCCTATTGCCAAAGTGAACTCTCCCACATCTCCAGCTGATTACCGACCCATCTCACTTCTGTGCCCAGTATCGAAACTACTCGAACGCATAGTAGCCGACCAAATCAACAGGTTTCTTGAGTCTAGCAACCTCCTAGACCCTTTCCAATCTGCGTATAGAAGGGGCTTCAGAATACAGACTGCCCTCCTTCGCCTCACCGATTACATCCGACAAGGCATAAACGAAGGAAAAGTAACTGCAATGGCATTATTTAACTTTTGCAAAGCATTTGACATGGTTGACCACAACATTATTCTGAAAAAACTAAAGCAACTGCAGTTCTCGGCTTCTTCCACTCACTGGATCGAATCTTATCTCACAGGGAGGCTCCAAGCTGTTCTCGGCGAGGCTAGTACCAACTCTAGCTGGGCATCACTCAAGACTGGTGTCCCCCAAGGCTCAGTCTTCGGTCCCCTTCTTTTCACGCTCTACCTATCGGATTTAAGATACGCGATTGCCTCATGTGACTATAATCTGTATGCTGACGACCTACAGGTCTTTCTTCGTAGTCCTATCTCTGACCTTAAGCATTGCATCGCCAAATTGAATAAGGAAATCATCCTGATCAGGATCTGGACTGTGCTAAACCGGCTCTCACCCAACAGATACGTGCCCTCAACCTCTCTTCACTACCGTGCATTTTGAATGGCAGAGCTATAGTCCAATACAGCTCAGCCGTCAAAATCCTAGGCGTCCGGGTAGACGACGTCCTCCGCTGGAAAGAGCAAGTCGTTAGCGTCGCAAAAAACGCTAACTCGCGGCTGTAACAGCTGAAGGTGTGTCGCAACTTCCTCCCGCGAAAAACTCGTGCCAAGCTAGTCAACGTGCTAATTCTACCCCTTTACGACTACTGCTGCACTCAACTTGTGCGCGCTTCATCTTCGACGTACGGTGAGATGCGCACATTTCACCCTACTGGACGAAGCGGTCCTGGCCAAGCCTTGAGGAAAGACGCAAATACAACGCCCTGATTTTAATACATCAAGTCCTAAACAGGAAGACCTGCTTACCTCAGAGCTGCGTTGACAATCCATGCTCCCAGGGCGCTTCGAGAACGGGCAAAAGTTCTATCGATCTTGCATTTCCGTACGGAAAGTAAGAGGCACTCATTCCAAATTACTGCTTCATACCTGTGGAATGCTCTTTCACCGCGCCAGCAAAACTTGAGCCAAGCTTCTTTCCGCGCGCACTTATGCTCCTCGTCCAACCAAAACTCAAATTAAATCTGCCCTTCTTGACCCCAGAAATCGCAATTTGCTGTCACCATTCATCAGCGCCCATTTTTGTTATCTCACCGGATCAGTGGCCTAGGAACCTCTGACTATCGACTTAGGTGTATAAGTCGTATCTGGCACGCTAGCGCTCCGTAACATACGTCTCAACTTTTCTTTTATGGCATTTGTAAAATAATCTCATATGTCACATTCCCATGTGCATCTGCATTTTGTTTATATAAATTCATTCCCATTGCTACTGTATCGAGTCTTTTCTCATCTCTTTATTCTGTGTACATAGACCCATTTTTTTGTACTCTTACATCAAACCCCCGTTTTTCTTCTTCGTTTACTTGTAACCTTTAACTAAACTGTGTGATGTATAATGGTAGAGTGTCAGATGACGTCTCAGTCCTAGAGCACGGATAAACACTTTAATCTAATCTAATCTAATCTGATCTGATCTGATCTGATATCTCTCTCTCCCTCGCCTTGCTGGCACACAGACTTATGAAAGAAATATAAGATGTTTATTAAGAAAAGGTTTACGGCTCATCCACACATACGTCCTTTCTCGCTCGCGGCTCACGACCAAGTCCCCTTTGAGGCATACCCCCCACTCTCGTTCGTAGCGCCCCCTCTTACTCTCTCTCTCTCTCGTCGTGCTAATGTCGACTAGCTGGACGAGGAATGATGTTTCTAGGAAAGTGCTAAAATTTCCCTGACAAAATAAAATCATATAATATAATAGCATTTTTCATGCGTTGCCACATCCAGAAGGGATGAGAACATCAACTTTCGTTTCCCTCTTTCTTGCCTACGCCTAGCGCGATAGCACGGGATGAGGGTAAAAAGAGAGATGTGTAAAAGGGAGTTTAGGCTTTGAATGTCTGCGCGGTTAAGATATATGTAACTAGCTCGACAGACGTTGCTACCAGTAACGAGGTTCTTTTATTCCTTAATGATGTTTGAGGTTCGGATTCTTCGGAACACAGTTTTGGTAATCGAGGAAAAATGCAGAAAAATATAATCGGCTTAGCTTACGTTCGCAGAGTGGCCGTTGATCGTACTCGGACGAAGGGCCTTCTCTTTCGGGCCAGGTACGCTCGCTCGTACAATCGAATATAAGACCGCTCAGAAGGTTTTACAACAGTGTGCGCAATTGATTATATGCTACTCGGACACTTTGCGTAGTTAAAAATATGAACTTCTTTTGGAAATCTGAAGTTAGAGGATTTAACGTTAAGCAAAAATAAAGGATTTCAAGTTCAAGCTACTTCGGGTGACTGACTTCGACGGATGGTGATGAAATACCGACTTTTTGTTAGACTGGTGCGATGGTCTAGTGGTTAGCGTGCTCGCCACTAAACCAGCGGACCGGGAGGTCCCGGGTTCAAATCCCAGTCGCGTACATTTCGTCGTGAAATGTTTTTCTTCGGCATTTCGCGGCGGAATAAGACTAGTTCCACGACTGGGGGGCGAACTCGATGACCGGCTGTATTGGTATAGGTTTTCCGCAGTTTCCCTATACCCATGACAGAAATGTCATGATGAATATAATACAGAGGGGGAAGTCGGCTGCGGCCGCAACAGGGGGGAACAGGGAGAAAAATGGAGACAAAAAAGGAGCAAACGTAGAGGAAAGAACGGTCATAATGATGGGAAAGAATAGGTAACAAACGCGAAAAGCGTGTACCTAAAGAAAAAACCAATATATACTGACTTTTTGCGGGATACTCCTTCACAAAGTATAAATTAGGAGAGATTTTGTTAATGGAGGAAGGAGTGCATTTCCGTGATGCATTTTCCTCAGGGATTAATTAATCGGTCATGAGGATGTAGGGTGACATCCGTGATTGTTGGAGACAGCGTGAGAGAAAGGACTTCTAGCTCGTTATTGGGTTACGGTTTTGTTCATCGCGATCGCTGTTCTATTTCCGAGAATGGAGTTGAGCGCACGTGTTTTCTGTGGGTCTAGTTTTACGACCGCTGAAGTATTCCCACTCGGGTGAGTTTTCCTTGAAGAGTTGTTTGGGTCTCGTGACAAGGGATTATCGCTTGGTGGAACCCTGCGTCCTTTTTCCGTTCGAGCATTGTGGAGACGTTTCGGGGCTGCACGTATATTTCTACATATATATGTTTCAGGCTGGCTGCGTTCTCGCATGGAAAAGAACGCGAGGGCTCGCTTATTATCGATGTGTTACATTTCGCTGTGATATGCCTAAGTCTAAAGAAAATATAAGGATCCGTCGAAAAATGAGAGTGCTACTATCGCGCGTATTGGTCTTGATGATTGTTCATGATTTCCATGAGAAATTGCGTAGACCTGCGTCATCGTAGCTCAACAAGATGAGAGAAAGAGAAAAAAATATGTAGTATGTATTTGCTTGCGACGTGACATCGTAAAAACAATGTTTTGCCATTAGTATGGCGAATTTACGTTAAGGCAATGAAACTTCCATAACCCTACTATATTTTGTGTATGTATATATATATATACACACGGTGTTCCAGAAGTAACGTACGCCCTTCTAGCATCTGGTAGGGAAAAAAATTCTGAGACGAAAAGTCCTCAGTCATTTTTTGATCAGACGCATAGATAATTAATTATGAATTAAAATAAATAGCCAATCAGGTGCGCGCTATAGCGAAAAGGCCGCGTAGAGGGGAGGGATAGGGGAATGCGTTGTAATTGCGTGCGCCTGAAAATGTGTGCGGAGGGAAAATTCCGAAAGCATGTGTGCAAGTGTGCGTGCGTGCGTGCGTGCGTGCGCGTGTGTGTGTGCGTGTGTGCGTGTGCGTGTGCGTGCGCGTGCGTGCGTGCGTGCGTGTGTGCGTGCGTGCGTGCGCGTGTGTGTGTGCGTGTGTGCGTGTGCGTGTGCGTGCGCGTGCGTGCGTGCGTGCGTGTGTGCGTGCGTGCGTGCGTGTGTGTGAGTGTGCGTGCGTGCGTGCGTGCGTGCGTGCGTGCGTGCGTGTGTGGGTGTGCGTGCGTGCGTGCGTGTGTGGGTGTGGGTGTGGGTGTGTGTGTGTGTGTGTGTGTGTGTGTGTGTGTGTGTGTGTGTGTGTGTGTGTGTGTGTGTGTGTGTGTGTGTGTGTGTGTGTGTGTGTGTGTGTGTGTGTGTGTGTGTGTGTGTGTGTGTGTGTGTGTGTGTGTGTGTGTGTGTGTGTGTGTGTGTGTGTGTGTGTGTGTGTGTGTGTGTGTGTGTGTGATTAAGTGTGTGAGTGTGTGTGCGTGTGTGTGTCCTAGTGTGCACACGCATGTGTGTATGTGTGCACTTGCACACATGCTTTCGGAATTTTCCCTCTGCACACATTTTCAGGCGCACGCAATTACAACGCATTCCCTTATCCCTCCCCTCTACGCTGCCTTTCCGCTGTAGCGCGCTCCTGATTGGCTATTTATTTTAATTCATAATTAATTTTTTTTATAAAAGCCGCAATATACATTTGTTATTTTTTTACTTTTTCACGTAATTTTTCAGTCGTGGTACGACTACAAGCTTCAGTGGGATCCAAAGGAATACGGTGGTGTCGAGATGCTGCACGTACCGTCCGACCATATATGGAGGCCAGATATAGTTTTGTACAACAAGTCAGTATTCTTGTCGAATTTTCTTCTTCCTGAAACGGACCGAACGCCGTATTTTTGCACGGATATTAATGATTCTTCTTATTCTTTAAATGTTTTAGCGCCGACGGCAATTTCGAGGTGACACTTGCGACCAAAGCGACTTTGAATTACACAGGTCGAGTGGACTGGAAACCACCGGCAATTTACAAGTCTTCCTGCGAAATCGACGTCGAGTACTTTCCCTTCGACGAACAGACGTGCGTTATGAAATTCGGGTCGTGGACCTACGATGGCTTTCAGGTGATAATTCTGAAGATTGCTCCATAAATCCCTTGAGAGAGAGAGAGAGAGAGAGAGAGAGAGAGAGAGAGAGAGAGAGAGAGAGAGAGCACGGTACCCTGCAGCTAGTGCTGCTGCTCAATCGTAATTGGCAATGAAGGTTCTCATAACAAAATTAAGACTAGATTAGTATTTAAAACGATATAATATTAAAAACAATATATAATACATAAGCCGACACTGGTGGATGGGCGATCAGACTTCGGCTTTGGCGGTACGTCGAGTTAAGCAGCATTTTGCGCGGCCAATACTCTGAGCGGTGACCGCTTAGTTGTGCACCGGCTGGCGCATCAACCGGCGAACGAGAAGCCTATACTTCTGATACCTTAGTGTAGAAACTTGAGTTAAAGTCTGTGCACCAGAGCATGAAAATAATATAGGGCCGCCTGTACCAGCACGGGTTTTCCACAGTTTTCCCGTACCTTCGGCAAATGCGGTATAGTGTAGCTTAGAGGCCGTCCATAAATTACGTCATTTTAAAATAAGGGTGGGGGACTCTGATCGTTAGATGACAGTAACGATAATTGGATTATGACGATAGGAAGGATAGGATTATTTCAGGGGACGGGGGTCAAGAATCAGAAAAAATCGATGACGTAATATATGGACGGCCCCTTAAATCGGCTGTGGACGCAATGGAAGTTAGGCTAGAGTAGCGAAGTGCGGGCGGGGAGTAATAGGAAAGCGTTTAATTGGGGAAGGTTATACGTAAAAACCCGCAAGAGTATACGTTGGAACTCAGGAACTAATTGATACCTCAATATATAATATATAACAATAACAATATCGTCATAATAATAATCAACTACACGGATGCGAATAAAATAAATGAATAAAAAAAAAGTAAAAGTAAAAGTATGAACGCGGCGTGGAAAGATCCTACTCAAAATTCGGCTGAACATGCGCTTTTTTTAATAAATTACGGGACAGAGCCTGCTTGAGTAGTGGAAGGGAAGCGCAGACCCTCAAATTAGGATCTAACGAATTCCAAAGGTAACAAGCCGTTGTACAGCAAGATTTCAGGTAGTAATTTGTTAGAAAAAGGGGAATGACAAAATCACCGCCGTATAAAGGGCGTCTTACAAGGAACATCCCTCAGGTGACAGCCTTCGATTTTGTTGAAATTTGAATATGTTATAAAGCACCGAAAAGTAAGCGATACATATTTTTTTCATCGGCGAAAAAACGGTTTTCAGGGGTGAAACCACCCCTCGAAAAAAAGGCATCTCTAGGAGTAATATAGCAGTTTCACACACAAGGAGTTCACCGATTTTAATGAAACAAAAACGAAAATTCTTCTAATCCGAAGCAATGAAAAATCCCCTATAGTGACATTGCAAAAAAAATAAGGGGTGAACCACCCCTACCTTAAGGGGTGGTTTCACCCCTTAAAACCGTTTTTCCGCCGATAAAAAAAATACGTCCCGCTTACTTTTCGGTGCTATATAACATATCCAAATTTCAACAAAATCGAAGGGTGTCACCTAAGAGATGTTCCTTGTTAGTCGTGATGGAGCTGGAAGTTGAGGATGCACGAAACGCTGCAGCAGGTAGTAGGCTTCCGATTTTTACACAAGGTCAGCATGAACGACGCAAGTACAAGATTGCGACGTTGAGCCGCACCTAGCTACCTAAGTTTAATGTAGTATGGGTACGTGCTCGTCACGACGTATACGATAGATAAAACGCACGCCAACATTTAATGTTATTCGCAGCAATGTATTCAAGCCATCAGTAATATCGGTTAGAAGTAAACAACAATAATCCAGGTGTGTAAGTGCATCCACTAGCATTTTTCGGACGGCACCCGGCAGTTTACCCTGGCTAAGTTTTATTTGATAAAGAGTCGCTTTCATCTTCCCTACAACCGCCATTGTTTGCTCACGCCAAGAGAGCGTTCTCTCTATGTGTACTCCAAGCAGATGTCGACCATATTATCGGTTCTGGACCAACTCGAACAGACGGGAGAGGCAGAGCGTCGAGTTATGACAGGTTACGGGGGGAACCTATCATGATCGCTTTAGTTTTAGAGGGATTTAGTCTCAGGTGAGATTTATTTGCCCATGAAGAGATAGCCTCAATGTCCCTGTTGACCTTGGCAATCCCATCAGCAATTTCCGAGGGATGGCAGTGCCGGAAAATTTGAAAGTCATCAGCGTAATTGCTGTATTTGCATTTATGAATGGCCGCGGACAAATCATTCAGAAAGATGGTGAAGAAAAGTGGCCCAAGGACCAATTCTTGTGGCTCTCCCGAAGCAAGATGTACCCACGCTGATTTACGCCCTTCATGGTCCGCGACTGCTTGACTACGTCCGGTAAGATAGGCACAAAACCCATTTAAGGTACTCCAGGCGAAGTGTAGATCAGCTAACTTTTAGATTAAACGTTCATGCAGAGTAGAATCAAAAGCTTTCGAGAGATCAAACAGGACAAGTATCGTCACCATTCTTCTATCTATGGTGAGTCTGGCATCATCAACAATTCGGAGTAGTGCTGTTTGTGTGCTATGATGCTTTTGGAACGCTGATTAATACGGATCTTGAAAATTTGATCAGCCACAATGCACGCAAACATTTTAGCAAGATTGGACAATACGGAGATAGGCCGATAGCCCTTCACGGTCACCGGTACTTTTATCTTTGGAATGGGACGCACCAGTGCTAATTTCCATTAAGCCGGGAATTCCGAGTGGATAAGAGCATGGTTTCACGGGTACAGAGAACAAACACCGATTACTGGCGAGGCGATACACAAGATGCTCAGCGAGATGTTGCCGGTACCAGTGGCATTAGCCATTACTCTGCAGAGTGCTCAGTCAAGAACTTCTTGCATTATATGCGCAAAATAAAAGGCGTCATCATCGAACCCCAAGGGTCAATCACAAGGTAGATTAACAGCACAACCCTGCTGGAGGCTTCAAGTGGCTGCAAAAAGAGAATGCAAGTTGAGATCATCCAGAGATAGAGGCAGTTTTATCCGTGTAGTCATATCCGGAAGCAAGAACTTTTCGTTATTTTGGCGCTTTCCGTTCCTGCACCAAAAGGAAGGCAGGCTTGTGCCGAGGTATTCGGATGTCACACTTGACGTGGATCAGGTCATGGGCTGATAGAAATAGTACTGGGTATTGACCAAAATCTACAATCTTGGATTGGAGCTTGTTGTGCAGTGGCCAATTCGCGTAGCAGAGGTGGCTGTGTGGTGCGTTGGTCCATAAGACAACAAGTAGATCTCATTGGTAAAAATGAGTTCTCTTAATAATTGAGTCTCCGGCGATGAAACAGATGGATCGCAGTTGAGGTCCTTTAGGACCCGCACCTGCAGGTAATCTTGAAGTAGATCAGTGAGAGCATCAAGAAAGCACATCAGGTGGCCGTACTTCGGAAGTCTATACATCACAGCAAAGAGAACGCTCGAAGCTTGCGGGATGGATAAGGCAGTTATTAAAAACTCCGGTCCTCTGTCATAGGTCCTCGGCGAAGTGATCAGTATTTTCGAGCTCGGACTGGAGTAGACGAAGGGACGCCGCCCCCGATTTTTCCGATCTGACCACAGCATAGAAGATGGTATCCAGGACGTTGAACAAAGGAGTCCAGCACCCTACGCTTTAGCAAAGTTCCGCTGAGACAGATCACACGATATACATTTGTTTGGAAGTGAAGGCAAAATTTGTCGAGATGGGCGCACAGAGACTGGCAATTTACGTGACACACCGACTCCCAGATACCCCTCCCCCAATTTTCCATGGGGGAGGGGCGATCGCCGCGGTTTCTCTCATTCGGGAGACCTTTTTCGAATATCCCCCCCCCCCCCCCCCCCCCCACCTCCTTAACATGTTGTTAGAACAGGGATAGGGGTGGGTGCTAGTAGATATAGATATACACGCACGTGTCAATTTTGTAATTTTCAAAATTCGATATTGAGAAAACTATGCGATGCGCCAAAAATCATTTTACACACTATCTTATATCGTCAAACAGAAGGTCTGTACCAAAATTCAGCCAAATCGGAGGTAACAACTACTCGGAAGTTTAACCCACTCTTCTTTGATTGCATTCATTAAAAGTTGATACCCCCAAGCTGAATTCAACAGTCGATCTGAGAACATCAATGCGATTAATTCTCGATTTTTTCTACGAACGTTATTAAAGTTAGGGAAAACAGTTTCTTTCTCGAAACTAGGCATGTTCAAGAATAGAAAAAAAAAGTTAAAGTTTACAAGAACTGTAGATTAATTTTTTTTAATATAACGTAGAAAAAATTAACCAAAAAAATATTAGTTTAGAAAAAAACTGTTAATTGGCTTTTTCTTCCAAAAGAGACAAGTTTTGAAAAACAATGTTTTTTGTAACTCTAATAACCTTCGCAGAAAATATCAAGAATTAATCGAATACAAGTTCTCAGATCGACTAGTAAATACAGCTTGGGGGTATCAACTTTTAATTAATGCAATTAAAGATTAGTGAAATTATGGTGCGCAAAGGCCGTATGGTGTCAAAAATGAGTGAGTATTGTGTTCCGAAATGTTTTACAAATTTATTGTAAAAAAATTATTTTTTAATGTTTCTAATTGTTTCTCTTAAATTTAACAAGCATCTAGTGCAAAGTTGTGAAAAAAGACGAAGAAAATTGGTCTTTCCATTTTGATGATGATAACACGATGTTTAGGAACAATACGCTTGTTCCTTTATTTTGTAAAACTTTGATCAACCGCAAAAAAGGTACGATGGATCAATTTGAAAATTAACAGGGCTATTGGGGGCAGTGCAGCCAGATCGCGCGTAAGAGTTACCCCTCTCTAGCCTCTTACGCGCCCATCACACAATCATAATAGCGCGTGTCCGTGAGCGAGCGATGCTCGGGCATCTTCGGCAAGAGCCGAGCGGGGTCGAAGTTTCCCGACCGCGCCTTCGGCAGCTACACCAACATATGGACGCTGAGCATGTTCATGTGCGGCCAAGCCGAAACGAAGGCTTCGAGGGAAAAAGCAATCTGAGCCCGACTCGCGTGTGACGTCACCCGACGGCACGCGCGAAGCTTTTATATTTCAATTCTTATTTAGCGCTTGATTCTCTGCGTTATTAATGTATACAAAAAAATGTATCGCGCATTCTGATCGCTTATTTTTTTAGTTCATACGTTAATTTAAATATAATAATAAATCTAAATTCCAACTTATATATCTTCTAAAAAATTGTTTACGCTTTACTCACACCCGTCCTTACGCCAAATAAATTATAATTCATAAAAGTAAGCGGAAATATATTTATATTCGTGTTATTATATTAATTCTCATACTTTTATCAAGCGATAAAGCATTATTCCCAAAAACAAGCCAATAATCCATCCGGCCGTGAATCGTAAATACCAGAACGTGCACATATTCTACAAGCGATGAGATGGTCCCGTTGGTAGCGTTCCTGGCTTCGGTCCGCAAGGGCCCCTAGTGCAAATTTTTATCCAAATTTTTCATAATTTCTCATATTTTAGTCATATTTGAGATTTTCGGAGGAAAAATGATTTAAAACAGATTCAAGTACTGAACTATTTCCCAAAAAACACATTTTTTTTACTGAAAATTCATGATTTCTCATTTTTTTCCCCGGAAATTTATCGTTTTCCTATCACTTGAGGCTGCGGAGATATTCGGAGAAAATTTAAAGATGAAAAAAATTAGATTTTCTTAAAAAAACTTGTTATTATTTTTTTCCAGAACTTTTTATTTTTTCTATTGAGTGAACGGCTGCAGAGATATTCGGAGAAAAGTTATAGATGAAAAAAAATAAGATTTTCGTTAAAAAAACTTATTACATTTTTTATCCCTCATAATTCTAAGAAATAATGAATTTCCGAAATTTTTGCAAACATTATTTTCCTTAAGGGGTACCACCACTGTAAAGGCGTGCCACGACGCGTTTTAGACAAATAATACTTGGGGTAATTATTAACCATATATTGAAGTATATTGCAAAAAAAATTTATGGGAAAATATTACAAAATGGCGAAACTGCGGCAAATTCTTCCGAGGCATGTTGAACTTAAGGTGGTCTACGGCACGCAGTATAACTTGTGCCAATTTTAATCTGGACAAAATAATTTTTTTTAATTAAGTCGAGATGAGTGTAGCTAGTGAACCACGTAGGGGATTTTAGAAATATTGATTTTTGAGCAATTGCCGAGTATTTGACTAAAAATGTTCAATTTTTTTTTAAGACAGTTATATGTTAATAAATATTGTTTAAATTAACTTATCGGAAATCCCCTACGTGTTTCAGTAGCTACACTCATGTAGACTTAAAAAACAAAATTATTTTTTTTAGATTAAAATTCGCACAGTTATACTGCGTGCCGCAGGGGTTCGACATGCTTCGGAAAAATTGCTACAGTGTCGCCATTTTGTAATATTTTCGGATAAAAATGTATAGCAATATACTTAAATGTATGCTCAATAAATACCGCAAGTATTATTTGTTTATCACATTTTCTTCCGCCAAAAAAAATATCAAAAAATACGCTTTCTCTAAGGCCGTTAAAGTGGTGTTACCCCTTAAAGTCTTCATTTAATTTCCGAGATTTTACCGTGATCATAATTAAAATGATGACATATTCGGATGTTTGCGTAAAAATAATTGTCCGCAAAACTTCGAATCCTTCATATTTGTTCCAATTCATAGAAAAATTCGGAAAAATTTCCCGGAAAAAATCGGAGTTTTTTAGAAAAAAAATTGGACTAGGTGCGCGGGATCGTTCCCCGCGCTGAGTGCTTTTTTAAAATTGTTATTACTATTAATTCTTATTTGATTAGTTATTTTCATTAGTTATCATTATTATTTTAATTCGTTATCTTTTAGAGTCGAAAAATTTATCGCGCACTCTGACCGCTTATTTTATTAGTGTGTACGTTAATTTAAATATAATAATAAATCTAAATTACAACTTATTTATCTTTTAAAAAATTGTTTGCGCTTTACTCACACCCGTCCCTATGCCAAATAAATTGTAATTCATAAAAGTAGGCGGAAATATATTTATATTCGTATTATTATATTCATTCTCATATACTTTCATCAAGCGAAAAAAGCATTATCATAATACTTTATCGCTTGATGAAAGTATATGAGCGGAAATATATTAGGGATCGATAAAGGATGTGGATTGGAGAAAATGGTAGGGAATGTAAAAATGGGAAATCCCTGTAGATGGAAGCTACAATTAGCGAAGCGTTTGCCGTAGCAGATACAATAAAAAAAAATAATGATAACTAATAAAAATAACTAATCAAATAAGAATTAATAGTCATAATAATTTAAAAAAAAAGCACAGAGCGCGCTGGACGATGCCGCGCCTCTGCGGACCGAAGCCAGGAACGCTACCAATGGGACCATCTCATCGCTTGTGGAATATGTGCACTTTCTGGTACTTACGATTCGCGGCCGGATACATTATGATAATTTTTTATAAGATAAATAAGTTGTAGTTTAGATTTATTAATATATTTAAATTAACGTACAAGCTAATAAAATAAGCGGTCAGGGTGCGCGATAAATTTTTCGACACTAAACGATAACCAATTTAAATAATAATGATAACTAATAAAAATAACTAATCAAATAAGAATTAATAGTATTAATAATTTTACAAAAAGCACGCCCCTAGTCCAGTTTTTTTCTGAAAAACTCCGATTTTTTCCGGAAAATTTTTCCGTATTTTGCTATGAATTGGAACAAATATTTTTACGCAAACATCCTAGTTGCTCCGAATTTCTCCGAATTTTTTCGAATTTTTCCGAATATTTCATCATTTTAATTATGATCACGGTAAAATCTCGGAAATTAAATGAAGACTTTAAGGGGTAACACCACTGTAACGGCCTTACATGAAGCGTATTTTTTGATATTTTTTTGCGAAAGAAAATGTAATAAACAAATAATACTTCCGGTATTTATTGAGCGTATATTGAAGTATAATGCTATAAATTTTTATTCGAAAATATTACAAAATGGCGACACTGCAGCAATTCTTCCGAAGCATGTCGAACCTCTGCGGCACGCAGTATAACTGTGCCAATTATAATCTAAAAAGAAGAATTTCGTTTTATTAAGTCTATATGAGTGTAGCTACTGAACCACGCAGGAGATTTTCGATGAGTTAATTTAAACAATATTTATTAACAAATAACTGTCTTAAAAAAAAATTGAACATTTTAAGTCACATACTCGGCAATTACTCAAAAATCAATATTTCTAAAATCCCCTACGTGGTTCACTAGCTACACTCATCTAGATATAATTAAAAAAAAATTATTTTGTTCAGATTAAAATTGACACAAGTTATACTGCGTGCCGCAGAGCACCGTAAGTTCAACATACCTTGGAAGAATTTGTTGCAGTGTCGCCATTTTGTAATATTTTCCCATAAATTTTTTTTGCAATATACTTCAATATATGCTTAATAATTACCCCAAGAATTATTTGTCTAAAACGCTTCGTGACACGCCGTTATAGAGGTGTTACCCCTTAAGGAAAATATTGTGTGCAAAAATTTCGGAAATTCATTATTTCTCAGAATTATGAGGGATCAAAAAATGTAAAAAGTTTTTTTTACGAAAATCTCATTTTTTTTTCATTTAAAAATTTCTCCGAATATCTCCGCAGCCGTTCAGTCAGGTAATAGGAAAAAGGGAAATTTCCGGAAAATAATAATAATAATAATAAGTCTTTTTACAAAAATCTCATTTCTTTTCATCTTTAACTTTTCTCCGAATATCTCCGCAGCCTCAGGTCATAGGAAAAAAAAGAAATTTCCGGGGAAAAAAATAATAAATCATGAATTTTCAGTTAAAAAAATGTGTTTTTAGGAAAATTTTTTCTCCGAAAATCTCAAATATGACTAAAATATGAGAAATCATGAAAAATTTGGAGAAAAATTTGCACTAGGGGCCCCCGCGGACCGAAGCCAGGAACGCTACCAACGGGTCCATCTCATAGCTTGTAAAACATGTGCACTTTCTGGTACTTACGATTCGCGGCCGGATGGATGATTGGCTTGTTTTTGGGGATAATGCTTTATCGCTTGATAAAAGTATAAGAATTACTATAATACTACGAATATAAATATGTTTTCGTTTACTTTTATGAATTATAATTTATTGGGCATAAGGACGGGTGTGAGTAAAGCGTAAATGATTTTTTAGAAGATAAATAAGTTGTAATTTAGATTTACAGTACAACCTCGATTATCCGAACCAATTCGGACCGAGACTAGTTCGGATAATCGAAACGTGGATTTTTTGGAAGGAGATCATAAACAACACCTTTTTACATAAAATCAGTGTGTGTGTGTGTGTGTGTGCGTGCGTGCGTGCGTGCGTGCGTGCGTGCGTGCGTGTGTGTGTGTGCGCGTGGGTGCGTGTGTGTGTGTGTGTGTGTGCGTGCGTGCGTGCGTGTGTGTGCGCGTGGGTGCGTGTGTGTGTGTGTGTGTGCGTGCGTGTGCGTGCGCGTGTGCGTGTGCGTGCGTGCGTGCGTGCGTGCGTGCGTGTGTGTGTGTGTGTGTGTGTGTGTGTGTGTGTGTGTGTGTGTGTGTGTGTGTGTGTGTGTGTGTGTGTGTGTGTGTGTGTGTGCGTGCGTGCGTGCGTGTGTATTTTAAATACTTGAAAATGTCGAATGCCTTTTTTGTATTAAAAAAAATAAAATCTACCATTTTTAATTGACGAACGGCTGTAACGCGTTTTTGAGCGGCTAAGTCTCGCAGCCGTTTGAGAAGGAGAAGTTGCGTTGGGTTGCTCGTTGTTACTCACGGCGGTGGCAGCGAGCAACAATGTATCTTTCGCGCCAACGTTCGGATAAACTAAGTCATCGTTCGGATAATTGAGGGTTCGGATAATCGAGGTTCTACTGTATTATTATATTTATATTAACGTATAAACTAAAAAAATAAGCGATCAGAGTGCGCGATACATTTTTTTGTATACATTAATAACGCAGAGAATCAAGAGCTAAATAAGCATTGATATCATCTAAAAGCTTCGCGCTTTCCACCGGGTGACGTCACGCGCGAGTCGTGCTTAGATTGCTTTTTTCCTCGAAGCCTTCGTTTCGGCTTGGCCGCACATGAACGTGCGCAACGTCCATGTGTTGGTGTAGCTGCCGAAGGCGCGGTCGGGAATCTTCGACACCGCTCGGCTCTTGCCGAAGATGTCCGAACGTCGCTCGCTCACGGACACGCGCTACTATGATTCTGTGACGGGCGCGTAAGAGTCTAGAGAGGGGGTGAATTTTACGCGCGATCTGGCTGCACTGATTGGGGGTACATTAAGCTGAAAAAACCTGGCGACATTAGTCTTATAATTAATATTTCTAGGGTAGTAGATTTACTGAAAAACTAGAAAAAGTCATTTTTTGTCCTTTATTTCAAATTATTATTAATGGTGAAAAAAAAATTCCCGAAAATCGACGAAAGGGGCTTCTAGGAAATTTGTTTAAGTTTTCAAAGCGGCCCTTCAATTTCCTGTGCGGTCATTAGTTGCTGAGATATCGATGATCGAAGACAAAAAGATCTTTTTTCATTCAAAGTCAGGTATCTCAGCAAAAAATTGACGTAAAGAGACTAAAAAAAAACAAATTGAAGCTGAATAAACAAGCTAACTAACCTATACATTGATTTAACCGAAAAAAATGCCCTAGCCTGTGGACCCTTGAACAAAAAAAAAATTGGCAAACATTTTTCTCTCGCTATAGCTTATGATTGCGCGATAACCGTAGCTCACAATTTTTTTGCCTAAATATCTCGAAACTTGAAACTTGAAGCTTCAAAATGTTTCTTTTTCATCTCGACCCGTGCGGAAAACTGATAGGGCATCCCTAATAAAAATAAGGGCCTTTCAGGGCTTTCCTAGTGCTTTCCCTAGTAGGGATTTCCACAATGGGCCCAGACTTGGCCGTTATCGGGATAAACTTGTAGGGATTTCCACGATAGTCCCCGACTTGGCCATTATGGGGATAAATCTATAGGGATTTCCACAAAAGGACCCGACTTGGCCATTATAGGGATAAACCTGTAGGGATTTCCACAATAGGCCCAGACTTGGTCAGTATAGGGATAAACAAGTAGGGATCTCCACAATAGGCCCAGATCTGACTATTATAGCGATAAACCAGTATAAATAGCTTACGCTACATGGTTGATGGTATTTCGATTATTCGAATCGATTATATACTTCGATCGAATAATATTATCGAACGCAAATTGGGAAAAAGCGTAAGGGCATTAGCAAATAAAAAATCAACGATGAACACAAATATGCAGACAAACATCAGCCAGTATTTATTTATCAAATTGAAGAAACCTTTTACATAGATACAAACAATTACTCATGGTTTCACTCATACATGGAGTAATGCTAGCGCATAAGTGTGCACAGGCCCAACCGGTTTTCTCGACATTTTTATAGCAACTCATTTCCGCTCAATACTCATCATAGGGGAAATTATTTCTTCTGAAGACTTCGCTGATATTTCCCATTCATAAACTTTATCTGACTGTGTAGGATAAGTAAATAAATTGATCTTTGTTTTCCAGATCTTTCCCTCAATGGAAATAGATTCTAGTGATTCAGTAGACCCATATATTTTTTTTATTTCCACTACACATCCATTCCTTAGAATGGATTATTTTTTGTATTAATTTTGTCATGGCAGTTTGTCATAAAGGCTCACATGCAGATACGCAATCACATTTCTACGCGCGCACACATACATACACATGTACTCACGCCCACACCTATGCACATGAACATCTACATAAAAACAAATACAGATATACCCTGACGCATTTAACATACACGTATATCCACTGGTACGGATATTTTATGGCGCTGAAATGGTTATGATATGGCGCCTTTGAGGCATTTTCAGGGCGCTAAAATGGTTTTGATGAGGCGCCATTGAGGCAACTTATAAGGCCCCGGTCGTTGCGCCTTTAATGGCCCTTGTTGACAAAGTGTGTCCGGCCGCTAACGGCCCTCATGTGGCTTCCAGATTAGGGCCCGAATAAAGTTAGGGGAATATTATTGGGGCCCGATCACAGCCCCAACTCAATTTCCGCACGGGCGATACCACAATTTTTTACAATGATACAGGGCTTTACAAAACACTAAAGAAAATTTAAGAAATGTTCTGTTCCTTCAATTTTTTGGAGTAGTGTAGTGTAGTTTTGGTGTAGTGTAGTGATATATAAAAAATAATATATTTTATACTAGTAGCAATCAATAGAAAAAAGCGCTCGTTCTTGACTGTTAAAGTAATCTAAGAAGCTACAGTTAAAATTTCAAATAGATTGCACTAAAATTGTTCGAGTTCTGCTGCGTCCCGATTTCAAAAACATGGTTTTGAGAAAAACGTGTTTGTAGTCAACGGTTTGATAGATGTTATAGCCGAAGAAGTTTTTTTTTAAACGTAATCTAATGCCACCTATTGGTAAAAAACAAAACTATTTTTAGTCGGTGACCTTGTCCCCAAAGATTATAAGAGTTGAGAACTGCGCCTACCGGCATGGCATCGCCGAAGACGCTTTTCAACGCCGGAGACTCTCCTAGAAAATAGCTCGAAAACCACTTCAAAACGATTTTTTTTACCGCTGTAAACGAATATGCATCATATTTTTTAAGGTTCAGAGGATTTTTTAAAATTGTTTCCACAAAAAACGATTTTTCAGAAATTTTACACCAGTGTCCTTTAAAGAATTCGCGATCGTAGAATTCCACCGCTTTTCTGTAGAGCGGGACTCCTGCGATCGTCATTGCTAGGAAATTCGATCCTTGAAGAATTCTGCTGAAGATAAATCCCGGCAAGAGAGAAAAAATGCTGAACGTATTTTTTTTAGCAAGAATTATAAAATATTCCCACTGTTTCGCAGCGTGAGACTCAGTCGATCTCATTCGCTCGCGAATTTGGTCGGCCGTAGACAACCTTCCGAAGATACGCCATGACAGAGATAAAAATGCCGAACGCATTTGTTTAAGCAATGACCATTGTAAAATTTTACCACTTTTTTATAGCGTAAGTTTCGAGCAATCTCGTTCGCTCGAGATTTTGGCAGAGATCCGTTCGTCGACGATAGGCAGCATCGAGATACCCAATAGTTCTCGAGCTTATTTGTTTAAATTAATCAAAACGGCATTTGTTTAAACAATTCGCGATCGCAAAATTTCACCGCTCTTCCGTAGAGCGAGGCTAGCGATCTTTATTTCTCGAGAAGTTGACCCTCCGAGAACCTGCCCAAGATCAACCTTGGCAGAGATAAAAATCTCGGACTCATTTCTTTAAACAATGAGCGTTGTAAAATGTTACCACTCTTTTGTAGAGCGAGTTTCGAGCAATCTCGTTCGCTCGAGATTTTGGCAGCAATCGAATTTGTCAACGATAAGCGGCATCGAGAGTCCAAAGAGCCCTCGAGCTTATTTGTTTTAATTGATTAAAAAAGGATGGAAAAGTGCCAGCACCTTTTCACAATAAAAGTCTCTAGCAAACGCCGTTTACCAGAAAGTTCAACCGTAACGAAATTTCCACCGATGGCCGTCGTCGATAACAGAAATCGATTTGAGGCCATTTGTTTACAAAATTCGCAATCACAAAATTTCACCGCTCCTCCGTACACCGAGGCTAGCAATCTTTATTGCTCGAGAAGTTGACGATCAAAGATGCTGCCGAAGATGAACCCTGGCAGAGATAAAAATGCCGAACGCATTTATTTAAACGATGAACATTGTAACATTTTACCACTCTTTTATAGAGTGAGCTTCGAGCGATTTCCATGGCTCAAGATTTTGGCAGAGATCACAATCGTCGACGATAAGCGGCATCGAGATTACAAATATTGCCCCATCTTATTTGTTTAAATTAATTAAAAAAGCATGGGAAAATGCCAGCACCCTTTCACAAGACGGGTCTCTAGCAAACGCCGTTTGCCAGATAGTTGAATCGTCATGAAATTTCGACCGATGACCGTCGTCGAAAAAAAAATCGATCCCATGCCATTTGCATACCCCATGTAGAGATTGCCATGAGTTGCCCAATGTTACGATCAGGCCAATATTAGGACCATCGTATAAGCCAACAAAAGAGACATAATATTGGCCCATTACTGTTCCGCTCTAAACTGAAAACTGCCACAATATCGGCCCATCTCTAAAGCCTGTCCTGGCCCATCTTTAAAAACTAATAAACAGCCGTGATAGTTAAACTCAATTTGCCAATTTAAAAACTGGGGATACTAAAATACTGACAATTTCATTGGCCCATTATTGTCCCGTTATAAATTGAGAACCGACACAATATCGGCCCATTACTAAAGATTATCCTGGCGCATCTTTCAAAACCAATAAACAGCAGTGATAGTTAAACTAAATTTGCCAATCCTAAAGCTGGCAATCCTAAAATACTGGCTATTACATTGGCTCATTATTGTCTCGTTCTAAATTGAAAACCGACACAATATCGTCCCATAGTTAAAACCTATCATGGCCCATCTTTTAAATTCATTAAACAGTCATGATAGATAAACAATATTTGCCAATTTTTAAACTGGTGATGCTGAAGTACTGCCAATTACATTGGCCCATTATTGTTTCGTTATAAATTGAGAACTGGCACAATATCAGCTCATTACTAAAACCTATCCGGGCCCATCTGTTAAAACCATTAAACAGCCGTGATGGTTCATCGAAAGTTGCGAATTTTAAAACTGGCAATGCTAAAATCCTGGAAATTACATTTAATTAATCTGAGCACTTTATTGGCTAAGTGGGTCAGGCCATACCTGCTTTTATTTTATTTAAGCCTTGGGTTATTCATTATCTGTATATTGTGCCAGAATAGGCAAATAACTGGCACGTCATATATTAATCGTCTATATGTTGTAGTTCAGTTTTTGTAATCAAGTCTTGGCCTATTATTGGCATTTGTAAATAACCAACATAAGTAAAATATGCCAATTTTGGTACCTGCCATATACGCAAATCACAATTTATTTCAAGGTTATTCCATGACATATGTATCCATAAGGACCAATCTCGGGCCAATCTTGGCCCGATATAGGTTGAATATTTATCACGCGCCCAAACAAACTCACGGCTCAATATTCTAAATAGACTAGCTTCTAGATAGACCAACGGTGAAGGCCCATCATAGAGCCAGTGGTCAATTTCTACATAGGCCCTTTAAGAGGGCCCACATAGGGCCAAGTGCAATCACCAAAATTGGCGCTACAATGAATTAAATCATTGGCCCAATAATTGTTAGCTCTGTTGGCCGATATCGGGCCGTTCTTATCATTTCTACAAAGGCATCTCATTGGTAAATACTTACGTCCCAATATTCTAGAAAGGCTAACAGTGAAGGCCCGTCCCAGGCCCAACGGTCAATCTCTACATGGGTTACAATGTAAAATGTAACAAAGTTTGACCGCTCTTCTGCGTCGGTTTTTCACAGAAAGCCATCCCAGCTGGTGACGAAAAACAGTAACGTGGCAATCTCTACGTAGGTTGAAAATAAAGCATACACAACTACTGAAAATTCTTTGTAATTTGAGGTTTAAGGTGCTGGGGAGGTGGCAGTATACGGTGCAGTAGTAATCTAGTCTCGGAAAAATCAGGCTACTAATTAACTTTGCGCGCTAGTCGGTAGAAAGAGAGTTTCGATTAATCTTGAGCTTGCGTAGGAGTCTATGAACCTCACGTGAAATACAAGCAATATGAGGATTCCAGAATAGCGACGAGGTGATAACCAAGCCTAAATTCCTATGTTCATTGACATACGTCAACGGGATATCGCCTACCGGTATAGACGGAAGGTTTATCAAGTCAAGTATAGAGTCCGAGCCGACACTCGGACTCGCGTACTTGACTTGACAAACCTGTCACTTAACCTCAGACTTTGCAAGGCTGAGTAACAGCTCATTGGCGACGGAATACTCATAGATGGCATTGACATCACGACTGATGCACCCAAGAGAACGATAAAGTTAATTAGGTGAACGACTGCGGTAAATTTGAAGATCGTCTACGAATACCATATGATTAGAAAAACTTAAGCATTGCGGAATATCATTCATGAATGGTGAAAGCACGAGGGAACCTAAAAATGAGCCCTGAGGAACTCCCAGATTGGTATTTAACCACGACGAAACACTTCCACGTTCATCGGCCACCGCTTGCATGCGACCCGAGAGGTAGGAGTAAATCCATTTGAGAGAAGAAATGGAGAACGCGATCTGCCTTAATTTACATAGTATGAGATGAAGAAGAACTTTATCGAAAGCTTTGGAAAAATCAAACATTATGAGAATAGTTCGTTTTTCATGGTCGATAGCTAAGCGCACTTCATCGGAAATTCTAATCAGAGCCGTCTCGGTCGAGTAGCCAGTCTAAAGCCAGATGAAGCTAACGACCTGCTTTTTGATAAGGCATTCGAACAGTTTAGACACTTCCGACAAATTCGCGATAGGACGAGTATCCGAAGGAGAAAGAGGTAGTTTAACACTGAGTAGCGGTGGAATGTAGGCTCTTTTCTATGCTGAGGGGAAGTCACCGTGCATGATAGATTCCTTAAAAATCTTGAAAAGGGCTCTCAACGACAATAGTGGATGAAACACTACGGAAATTGAAAGCAGATACACCATCGAGGACCGCAGCGAGAGAAGAAGATTTTAGTAAAAGCAACTGTCGTCAAATAGCAAGTTTATCAACTGACTTAAAAGAAAAGTGGGGTCCCCACCCCGGATGTCCATCAGGGCAGCTTCGGATTCTAGCCAATTTAGTGAGTTGGGTGATGAGGAGACAGATGCGAAATACTCATTTAGAGGGGTGGCGGAGAAAAAATTTAGCGGTGAACTAAACGTGTTTTAATTAGCTTCAGCTTTTTCAGTTCAGTCTAAAGTGCTGCGGGATCGGTAATAGCGTTGAGGTTTTTGCTATAATGGTTGTTTCTAGCAAGTCTTATGTCCTGTGTGAGAGTGTCTCGGCACGCTCTAAATTTGCATAACCCAACAGACTATTTGTCCGCCTTGCAGATTTATAGAGACGATCTCACAGTCTGATACGGGCTTTGAAGTCCTTAGTGAACCACGGTATCGGAGGACGCGAAGCCGGAAACCGTTTCCATGGGGCATGAGCGTCCATGGCTGTGAGAAATGCTTTCAAAAAGCAATCGATTAGATCGTCAATTATCGAATATGGGTGGGCTGAGGCATGTCAGTGCAGACGAAACTGCAAGCTGTCAACACAGACGAAACAGTAACCGAATTGATTCTCGATGGAAAGACGCTGAACTTCTGCGAAGAAATTCTTCTTTTGACTCACTCGATTTGAAGGAGTAGGAGAATGCAGGAGATCATGGCCATTGACAAAAGGTGAAGATGGCTAGAGTTGCATCACTATTTTGAGTGGATCGTCGACGATGAAGACGTCAAGCCATGAATGACTAGAATCGATGTGAAAAGAGGCACCCGATTCGACTAGATTCAGAGCTAATTGGAACAGCATTTCTTTGAGATAATTAGACCCGACACTGTTACTCAGGAGATTACAATTCAAGTCACCAGCAATAATAATATTCTAAAAGGCGTGAGAAAATCTTAGGTAGGTCTCAAGAAATTCATGGAAGAGTAACCCGTGCGGTCTTCTATAGATGGATGCGAATAATAGGGAATCAGTACTCGCACGAAAGATATTAAGTAATATAAATTCGGGTGAGTTGGAAAAGAAGCTCGGAGACATTGCGAGAACCTTTGCTTTAAGAAATCTGCGTACGTACACTGCACACCCCCACCCTCTTTCCCTCCTTGTCGTTGCGAATATTAAAGAATCCATCGATATGAATGAGCGACTCATCAATGTGGGAATGCAGCCGAGTCTCGGAAATGGAAATAATGTCAAAGTGATTCGCTGAAAAGAACAGTCTGGGAGAGGGAGAGGTTGTTTGCGCTTTAGTACTCGTACAGATGAAACATGATTTGTAAGATCAGCTCGCCCAAGCACTATGTAAACCGTGCGTACTAGTGTTTTCGGTTCATCGGACGCATCCAGCGGAAGACCGGCTACAACTATACCGTTCGATGATGACCTTCTAGTGTAAGCTTGTTTTTTAGCTGCGCAATTTCCTGCCGCAAACTCAGATTATCATGCTCTAGGTTTTGAATTCTCATCGAATGCTCTGCTACTGTTTCCAAAAGCTTAGTATGTGAGCCTAGAGATTTCTCGATTCTATTGGTAGCTTCTCGTTGTTCAGCACAAAAGCCGAAAAACTCGCTTGGGAATGTTGGAGCATGCTAACAATAGTAGCTGGTGAAACAGGTTTAGCTGCCGCGCTAGTTAATAATGCATTTAATTAAGACGACCTACTCATAGACATTTTTTTAATTCGTTTTTACAGCACGATTTAACAGCCAGACTCGCAATATAGCTACTCGCACGACCCGGATGAAATAAGAGTTTCATGAGAGAGATAGAAGAGAGAGAGAGAGAGAGAGAGAGAGAGAGAGAGAGAGAGAGAGAGAGAGAGAAAGAGAGAATAAATTCCTCGGCGTTCCGTGGGAAAAATACTATCTCTAAGTCTTCGTCAAATTACGTGCCGCGATCCTCAGATATTTATTCAGGAAGCGATGAGAACCCTTCGGCATGGCCTTTTTCAACGCCCAGTACTTTTAACGTCCAACACTTCCCATGTATTCTCCACTTTTTGTTTTTACTCGCAAATGGTGTTGTTTTTCCATCCGCGACTTGAGTCTTATACGCTTGTCGTGTATTTAGAAAATTCCGTTTTTTTACAGGTTGACCTCAGGCACATAGACGAGGTACGCGGAAGCAACGTCGTCAACATCGGCGTTGATCTCTCGGAATTTTACACTTCCGTTGAATGGGACATACTCGAGGTTCCGGCTGTCAGGTGAGACAATCATTTTGTTATTTTTTTTGCAGGGCGATACAATTACACAGTATCAAAATATGCAACAGGCAGAAAAAATGTTTCCAAATTAATTTAGGTGCAAGTTATTCTTCATATGAATTCATCGAAAATTTCTCTGCAGATCCGATTAAGACGAAATATTCATTTAGACGAGAAAAAATTAAGCGATGTTGACGGATTTTTTAAAATCAGAAACAACTCTGCATTTATCAAACTGCAGGTACACTTTAATAGTATAATCAAGTATACAAAACAATTTTTTTAAATTAATCTACACTGGAACCTCCGTACACGGAACCCCTACAGATGAAATCGCCCCCTACTACGTGCCGAATATCGATCGGTGTAGAACATGGTGGGAGAAGCGCCAGGCCCTAGCGTGAAGATCAAAGCATGCTACACAATAAAAGGGGGCTTTGACGGGTACTGCAATCAGCTACCCCAACTGCGCAGAGTCCACTTGAGTGGATGGTGCGCAACCTCTGTTTTTGGAAGTGCGAAGCGGAGCGGATGCCGCTGCTGTGACGATTAAAGAGATTCCAGTGTATCATTAAAATGGTGGAGTTGTGGCCGAGTCTTACAGCAAGGTTGGCACGGGAGTTGCAAATCGGCGTGCAGTCTAACTTCCCATAAACCTTGATTCGCAAAAAAATTCCAATTTTTCTTAAATTGGAACATGTATAGGTAGTTTCTATTTGCCAGTTATTAAAATGAAAAATATGCACATTTGAGAGAAGGTTCTGCCTTGTTGGGCCAAAAAATGTTCGATTTTTCACCAATTTTTTATGCGAAAAGTATTAAATATAGAATATTGATATTTGGTATGTTGACTAAGCGGTCTTTATTGAACATCAAAATATTTTTTAGTTTGACAAAACATGGTGGTGGGAGTGGGAGAAGCCACGTATGTCGGTGCGCGGGCGATGACATTCTCCGCTTGCGGAGATCCTAAGTCCCGGACAGGTGATCTAAAGCAAAAAAAAAAAACAAACATATTTTTACTTTGTACAATATGGTGTATAAGTTGACCTAGAATCAAGAAGAAAAATTGAAAAATAAAAAAATAGTGAGCGACCGGAAAGAAGTTTGTTTTTTTTCCCAAACATTTTCACGGTTTTTTGCTCACTATTTTTTTATTTTTCAATTCTTCTTCTTGATTCTAGGTCAAATTATACACAATATTGTACAAAGTAAAAATATGTCTGATTTCTTTTTGCTTCAGATCATCTGTCCGGCACTTAGGATTTCCGCTAACGAAGAATGTCATCGCCCGCGCACCGACATACGTGGCTCCTCCCTCTCCCACCACCATGTTTTGTCAAACTTTAGAAAATATTTTGATGTTCAATAAAGACCGCTTAGTCAACATACCAAATGAATATCAACATTCTATATTTAATACTTTTCGCATAAAAAATTAGTGAAAAATCGAACATTTTTTGGCCCAACAAGGCAGAACCTTCCCTTAAGTCGGATAACACCTCGTCGCGGTCGATATGGTAGAACAATTATAGATTCCCAAAAATCTCTGAAACGGCTCTTCAGATCCCGTCGAAACTTTGCCAAACGACGTCAAATAGATAGACGAACAGCTGTCTGCGTTTTTTTCAAAACACTATTAAGTCGCTAAATTTTCTGAATTTGAGGGGCAGACAGCTGTTCGTCTATCTATTTGACGTCGTTTGGCAAAGTTTCGACGGGATCTGAAGAGCTGTTTCAGAGATTTTTGGGAATCTGTAATTGTTCTACCATACCGACCGCGATGAGGTGTCATTCCCTCTTAAGAGAATAGCACCCATTTACAACAGAAATCAACATTTCACGCGATTTTTATGTAAAATTTGGATTAACAAGTCGTTTTTTCTCTAATTTTTCAAAACCCATTCTCGTCAAGTAGAAGGTAGCAATTTTAGCGATATCTCTATCAAGTTTCAACTCAACCGACTTAATAGTGTTTTGAAAAAAACGCGATTGAAGTTTACATGGAATTTAAATTAAATTACACTAGGTACTTGTGGTAACTAACTACTTAAGTAATCCTTTACATAGAAATTCAATTATCAATCATAGTAGTAATCGTAATTATTAGTTGACAATTTAATGACTTTTTGCCCATCTCCGCCTGCCCCTCTGCGCTTTCGCTTCTACCTGGCTCGCGCGCTCCAAATCCGAGTGTTGAGGCACAGCGTTGACGGGCTGTACCATTTGGAGTTTTTGGAATTTCGTTTTGAAACTTCGGGTTAATATTCTACATATATAGGCATATATAGGCCCGTCTAAGGCATTACATCTATATAAAAAAATGAGACTTCTTCAGTAATTTTTTTTCAGAATACTAAGAACGCAATCAAAATGATGTTTGGAGGGTTTATTCTTCATGTGGGGACATAAACAACAAACAAAATTATGAAAAAATACACAATGGCGGCTCAGTCGTAGCTACACTGAGAGCGTTTTTGTTTAGGCGCTCCACGGTACGAAGCAGTACTTTTATAAATCAACACGTACAACAAAAGAAGAAGAAAGCCCGAGAAGTACACAATTTTTTTTAAATGTGGTTTTTTCGCAAAATTACATCATTTTGAATAAAAATGTTGTTATTTCGCTAAACAATCGGCCGTTATTTGTTTATAAAAACGAGAATCACTGATAAATCGTAAAAATCGAGTGTACTTCTTTAGAGAATCTATCTAAGATGTTACAGCTAAAATTTCAATTGAATCAGATGAATACCGCTCGAATTATGCTTCCTCCCGATTTCAAAAACGTGGTTTCCAGAAAAACGCGTTCAAAGTTTCAAAACAGTTTTCTACATGAAATTTATAAAATAGGGGCTCACTGATTGTTTTACCTTTACGCGGCTATGCCAGGTTCATAAAGCATCCCCTCCAGGTTCAAATTATGCTCCTTAGTAACTTTCCTGGCTGAAGTAGGGTCTCGACGACGAGTAGTCCGCAGCTCTCACGCAGTATTCATCGAGACTAAGTTCAATCCTAAGACAGTCATGACTTCAAGAAGACCCTTGAAACCGTATACTCACTGAGGAATTTTGGTAATAGGTTTTCAGTTGTTAGGTCGTTGTATATTTTTTTGTAAAATGGCTAGACTAAACGACTCCACATTGCTACTTCCATGCTCTAGGCTGTTCCGTGCGTTTCGGAGCGCTCGAAAGCGCTTTAAAAAATAAGCCTTAAGTAAAAATAAGAAATATATCATTCTTTGTACATAGGATGTCACAAAATGACGTGACATTTTTATTTATTAATGAAACGTATTACTTATTTGAAAAGTACGAATATTTTCACTTTAATATGAGGCACAAACATGGAGGTTATGGGTGGAATACAAAATTTGATAAATGGCCGCCTTGTCCCTGTTTGCAAACGTTCACTCTTTTGACGAAATTTTCAATAACATTTTGGTATAATTGCCAACTAATTTCATTAACGGTGCGTCTAATTGCTTCCTCGAGCTCCGGAATGTTCTGTGGAGCGTTGGCATAAACTTTTCCTTTCAGAAAACCCCAACGAATGAAGTCCAATGACGTCAAATCGCACAATCTTGATGGCCAATTCCCATCGCCGCGGCGCGAGATAACACGACCATAGAACTCTGTCTGCAATAACTATGCAGCAACAATGCAGCAAATATCAATTTCTATGCCTTGCCTGATCGTGTAATTCTTCATGACTAAACCTCAATACTTCCTGATGCCAGTTGTCAAAAAATAGTACTCTATGTTTGCCAAAAAAAAATGGCACGCATTTAAATTGTCAGGTCATTTTGAGACACTCTTTATAATTATTTTGATGTCTAGACATTGTTCAATCCAATAAAAAAAACAGTCAATACTTTTTTCCATTCAGATGTAACGCCTTGAGGGAACCTGGAAACCCTAAACTGGCGAAATAATTTTTTTTTCCACGATTGAAAAACAAATCGCTCGTATTTCTACCAGTACCATTTTTTTCATGAAAGTCACTCAATGTATTTTCTTAACTTGGCCAAAATTTTTCATGGTAAATAAAAACATTCACACCTGGATTCATCGACTGGCCTCTCTTCTATGATATTATATTTTTTCTGGAATTCGAAACAGTAGTATGAAATATATGGATATAAATTCTCATTGTAGTTACCACGACAGTATTTGTTCCTCTTTCAACTTTGATTCATTGTGTTTACGTTGAATGATTTGCCACACGCGGAAAAATATTTACTGCTTTGCATATGTCAAGTGTTAATTCACTGCTCATCTGTTTAGAATTTTCAAGGTTCATGAATTTATTCGCCGGTTATATTTATCTTGTCCAGAAACGAGAAGTTCTACACGTGCTGCGACGAGCCCTATCTCGACATCACGTTCAACATCACCATGCGACGAAAGACCCTCTTCTACACGGTCAATCTTATAATCCCTTGTATGGGAATATCGTTTCTCACCGTTCTCGTATTCTACTTGCCGAGCGACAGCGGCGAAAAGGTGAGTTAACGATGAATCCAAAACAAATGTACATTATTCATTGCATGGAGAAAGAGAAAAATTGTCTACTGGAAAATGCCACGGGACGTCGCTTTCGTGCACGATCTCCATGGTTTCATCGCCATTGGAAATCCTTGTAATTTCGTCATGTCTATCCTCCTCTCAACACAGAGTACTCCTCCCCTTTCCAATGGTATTGAAACGCTTTTGTTTAAAAATCTGAGGTAATTCATGAAAGTAGCATTTCGTGGGAACTTCCGATTAAAATGATTGCCGATACTGTAGAATATATAGTTTCCGAGAAAAAGGATGATGGTTTTAAATTGAACTTCTACCTGCCATATTTTGAAACATGCTGCAAGTTATTTTTCAAATTTATTAATGTTCATTCAATATTCCACTGCGACCTCTCCAATCGGTACAGTGGCGGAATCGGCTCCACATCACCCTTACAAAAAATGGAGGTTGCGCACTATCTACTTATACCTGCTCTGCGCAGTTTGAGTAGCTGATTGCAGTACCCATCAAAGCCCTTTCTTATTGTCTAGCATGCTTTGAGCCTCACTGGGGCCTGGCGCTCCCCCCACTATGCACTACACCGTTCGATATTCCGCACATAAGGGGGGCTGTTGCATCCAGTAGCGCGACTCTGTAACTCGTTATAACTCGGCAGCGACAGTTTTCGTTATCGTTAGCTAGCGACAGCCAATAAGAGGCCTCTTTTAATCTGTGATCGTTCATGCAATTGGCTGTGACCATTTATTGATAACGAAAACTATCGCTACCGAGTTATAACGAGTTACAGAATTGCGCCACGGTAGGCCTATTCTGTAACTTGTTAAAACTCAGTAGCGACAGTTTTCGTTATCGTTAGCTAGCGACAGCCAATCGCATGCACGATTAAAGAAGAAATTGGCTGTCGCTAGCTAACGATAACGAAAACTGTCGTTATCGAGTTATAACGAGTTACAGAATAGGTCTACAGGGGCCGGACACGCTGACCCCTGTAGGGGGTCCCCTACTCCCCATGCCGAATTTGTCAGCGCTGCGTTGACCTTAGATTGAGCACTTAACGAAATGAACATCTCAAGAACTGGTCGAGTGCATGTAGCATTCCTGCAAATAATAACAACAAGTGAGCTCGTCTGCCGGAAGAGAATATTCACTCATGTTTGGAGTCATTTTTATTGTGACTGCACGTAAGAAATTGCTTACCTTGAATTATTGTGTTGATTTTTTTTATTTTATCGAATAATAATTCTACAACGTTGAACCTCTCTTCATTTTATCACAATTCAATTTTATTTCTTTCCATTTCTTTATTTTTGAATCTACAGGGTTAATCATGAGGATTTTGTCTTGATAATTCGTTATTGTTTTTTCTTTTAAACAGATGCACAATATTACTCTGCTGTATAAAAACTTGTTGACACAACAACTTGTCACCACAAATTCATTGGGAAGAGAAATTAATGGTGGACATAATTTGGTGATGGATGATAAAAAGTTAACGTATTTTTCACCACCCCTCATCTGGAGTGGAACGAATATCTGATCCCTTGAAAAAAGAACTCCTCACCACTATGAAACTTTTTGACGATATGTGCAAGGATCAATTACTCAAGGGAAATATTTTTCAATAACTTGGGATACTTGTGTCGCGCATGTTTCGAATGTTAACAAGGAGATTGTTAATAAATTAGTGACTTTGTTTATTCGACGAGAATGCGATAATAGAAATAGGAAAATAGAGCTAAAGAAACTTGCAGTAGCAAATGTTGCAAAAACAGCGGCAGTGAGTGGCGAAGGAAAATAGTATGTGATAATAATTAAAAAATTAAATAATATATCAATAACTTAGCATTAACAAAAATAACCGATCTCTACTCAATATTCAAACTGTGATATAATATTAGAGTACAAATCGAAAGGGAAAGAGGAATAACATGAGAGGGGGAACTATGTATAAACATTCTTAAAGTGTACACCCTGGACATAAAACTACTACTATTGAGATACAAATGTGCACTGTATGAGACATAAATTTTATTTTCCTATGCACGAAAAACAATTTTTCACTTTAAAAAATGTATACAACAGTTCTCTCCACTTTTCAAAAGAATCATGTTGCTTTTATGGTAACACATAATTACTAATACGTCAAGATGGTTTTTAAAAGTTACTAGTTTAGTTTAAAGTGCATTTATTGACTTCAATAATAAAAATATTAGGTAATTATTCGGAAAATGACCCCCACCCCGGAGGGGGGTGGGAGGTGGGGGGTTAATAGATTTTGGCCCCCTGAACACGACGGTGAAAAGAAATCACGGCGGTCACCCCCCATAAAAAGTGATGGGGTTTTGAAGTTCGCGGAAATACCAACGCAGATAAACCAGTAGTCGCTACTGGAGTGGGTGACTACTGGACCACGGGGAGGTCCGAGAAGTTTCGCCCCACCGGGTTGGTTGTAGGCTGGTTGAAGCCTCTAGGCTGGTTGAAGTTCTAGGCTCTTGATGGTTGAAGACACACACACACACACACACGCGCGCGCGCGCGCCCTCGCGCGCCATTAATGATATGTTTCCGCTGGCAACGGATGATACCGCGGAGAACGAGGATTAAAAAAGTAAGTGATCAATTTTGAAGTGAGGGTTATGTGTGTGTATTTTTCATTTAAAAAAACTCTTTTCTCTGCAGTGGAGGGCTCCGCCCCCAAGCCCCCCGTAGTCCAGTAGCCACCCGCTCCAGTAGCGACTACTGGTTTATCTGCGTTGGTATTTCTGCGAACTTCAAACCCCCATAATTTTTTATGGGGGGGGGGGGGGGTGACCGCCGCGATTTCTCTTCACCATCGTGTTCAGGGGGTCAAAATTATGAACCCCCCCACCTCCCACCCTCCTCCGGGGTGGAGGTAATTTTCCAAATAATTACCAAATATTATTTTCATGGCACGCTTTTCACTTTCTTTTATGTGCAGTGAAGAAAAATTATGGAAAACTAAATTGCTTACTCTTACAACTATTCCATAATTGACGATTACCAATTTTTTTCTTTCTTATTTTGACGTTTTGGCGCGACAATTTGTATAGCCATTAACCGCCAGGAAACGCCACTTGCATCCGAGTTCACTGCTGACTTTACTGCTATAGTAAAACGAAAATGACTACAGAATATAGGAAATATTGCTTTCCCAACATAAAGTTGGTATTAATTTGTCAACGCGGTGACAAAATTCGTTCCGTTCCTAAAGCATTGAGTGTCCGGCCCCTAGTTGCATCTGTGGAGGTTTCGTTAACGGAGATCGCAGTGTACAATGATGTGCTTGTGTAAGGATCTGCGTAACCTCACTTTAAAGCGTTTCGAGACTCAAGTCAATATAGAACACATTAACTGTCGAAAAATCAATTAGTTTTACAACATGGTTTCGGAGATTTGTAATGTTCCAGTTGAAACTTTATACATGAAAAAAACCGTGATTATAGTGTTAGGAATATCGTGACAAATAATTGAGTGGTTTCTCTACTCCATGCATCAAGAATCGCGACAGCGTCTTGACGGCAAGTAATAAAAAAAGAAAATGTTTACACCACTGGTTCCGACGCCACTGATTGACCCTACTGACGAACACGCCGCGTACTCTTTATGAACTAAGATGGGAGATGGGACAGATTTTATCTGTAATTTTCTACGTATGAATCGACGCCATGCGAAGCCACGTCGACGAATCGAAAATCTGATGACATTTGACGAGTGTAATGTGCAATCTTCAAATGTCATCATTTTCGGCCGAATTTCCGAGCGATTTTTCCCCTAAAAAAGTGGGTCCACAATCGGGGTTTAGTTGAATCGAATAAAGTCAATTCGTCATGTCGTAAGCATAGTACATGCGCCCTTTTAACGTTTGATTAACAAATCGTTTAACAGCGCCAAGAGCGATGCGTTTAAGACTCGCCTCGCGCAGCTGGGCAGCTGCCTGCTGTAACGTACACAGGATGTCGCAGAACTGATGGTAGTCCCTGAAGTGGGGGGTTAGGGGTGAAATTCTGAGTCGATTTATATGAGTATGATTGAGTCTCAGAACAACCCCTGAATTATTATGAATTCTTAAAGACGGACCAATCAGGTGCGCCCGATGAGCCGGCGTACGTCAATGAGCGATACGGCGGTGCGGTGCACCGATCATGCGTACGTTCGCGCTCGTCAGTGGGAGCGCTGACATGTGGTAGTGTGTGCCTCGCTGTATGTTCGTTGGTCGTACGGATGCGACTCAGCGCCCAATATCGGTGTGAGCGCTTGAGTGTAGTAGTGCTCTCCGCTTTCGTGCCCTCGTCGCATGGGTGGGACGGAGAAGGCATTATCGGTTTGAGCGCTCGAACGTAGTACCGTAAACCGAAGTAACTTTGGGACTGGGGATACAACTTTGGGACATCGCGTAATATTCGACTTTTGAATTTCTCACCATCACCATGCCTCATGAATTGGCACGCAATGACCGCTACTACATATCGTGGACACTGGAAGACACGGCATTGCGTTTGAAATGATGTCCACAGAATTTACTGCGAATAACAATAACAATAAAAATAACTTTATTAATACTGCGTGTACAAAGTGTCGGTAACGAACCTTTTCGTGCTCACCCCTCAGGCGCTTTTTTCTTCTAACACTCAACAGAAGCTAGTACTGTACAAAGCTTCTGGTTCTAATTTCGATGCGAAGGCAGCGCCGCGAGAAGCATTTTGTCCACGATACGTCGGCAGCGCCGCGAGGAGATTTTTGTTCTAGAGACCAGAGGTGCCCCCCCCCCTCCCAAGTGAATTGCACGTTTATTGTGGAAGGAACGATACCGACCTTTTCTTATTATGATATGTGCGAAGGGGTTTATCCATGCTGCATGAACGGCTTTCCTCAGGAACTATCGGATCGCTTTGGCTAAGATAATTTTCTTTGGCGATGTAGGCCGGCTTCAACGAGTGGATAGAGACCGTTTTTTCGACGCCAACTAGGATGATAAATACCTTATCGTCGATCCTCTTTACGACCTTGAGGGGGCCATAGAGTACGGTGGCTCTAAGGGCCGCCGAACGGCATCGATTCGACGGAAAATATGGGTACCTGTTAGTAGGTCCTTCGGTATGAACGGACGAGACTTCGTGTGGTGGGCCGTTGGTGTCGGGCGAATGCTCTTGATATGCTCCCTGCACTTTTCCATGAAGATCTGCGGGTTGGCAGGTACGCTATCGGCGACAAAGACCTCTCCGAGCACGCGGAGCTCAGTCTGGAATACCATCTCGGTCGGAGAGGCGCACAGATCCACTTTATATGCAGTGCGTAGTGCCAGCAGAAAGGATGGTAGAAGCTCGGGCCATGGAGTTTGCGAATTGCACATTAAAGCGGCCTTCAGGGTACGGTACCACCGTTCTACCAACCCGTTGGATTGTGGATAGTACAGTGTGATGCGGATTCTGGGGGCGCCAACCATGCGGACTAGTGCCGTTAAAAGTGCCGACTCAAATTGAGACCCGTGGTCGGTGGTGATGGTCAAGGGCGTACCGAATTGCCAAAACCAATTGCTGCAGAAGGACGAGACGACTGTGTCGGCTAGCATGTTCTTCATGGGAACTGCCAGCGACCACCGCGAGAATCGGTCAATTACCGTCAAACAGTAACGTGCCTCGCCCACCTTTGGCAGCTCGATGATGACCAGGTGAACGTGCTCGATCCGATTGTCCGGCATATTGATATTCGTTGCGAGCGGTTGTTGCTATGCACCTTGAAGCGTTGGTAGGGAATACACTCACGAGACCAGCGCATAGCGGCCCTCTTGATTCCAGGCCACACGAACTTTTTACGAAGCGTCCGAGCAGTGATACGGCCGCTGGGGTAAGACAGACCGTGTCGAAAGCTTATCGACGGAGCCCTTGCGGAAGATACGATCTAACCCAACCGGACGAGATGTTGCAGAAAACTGTATACCCTTGAATGTGCAGCCGCAGTAGTTTGAGCGAGGTGATATCATTCAGTCCTTGGACTTGGTGAGATCGGTTGGCATGGTGACCACGTATATACGCGAAAAGGCGTCAGCCACGATGTTATCCTCGCAGTCGATGTGCACTAATTCAGTCGTAAACTGGCCGATGTAGTCCAACTAGCGTAGTTGTCTCGGCGACGCCGTGACCGCTCTTCGCGTGAATGCGTACACGAGAGGTCGATGGTAAGTCCTAATAACGAAGTGACGACCCTCCAAGATGTGCTGAGAGAACTTAATTGCAGCGGAAATTTCGACAAGCTCCCGATCATACGTACTATAACGTGATTCTGCGGGACTCAGCTTTCCGGAAAAGAAGCCGACAGGCTCCCAAGTGTCGTTTTCTAGTTGTTCCAGCAAGGCACGAATCGTGAAGTTGGAGGCGTCGGTTGCAAGAGTCAGTGGAACTGCTGATGATAGGAACGCCGTCTTGGTCGTAGAGGCTATGCTGCTCTTGCAGTCTTGGAAGGCTTTCTCAGAGGACGCGTTTCACTCTATTTCCCTCTTATCGTTCTTCTTGGAGTCCTTCAGGTAAAAATTGGACGGTACTTGGAGCTGAGCAGCGTAAGAGGTGCATCAGCGGTAATAGTTTAGCATCCCTAGGAAACGTCGAAGATCGGCAATCGTTTCAGACTTGGGAAACGAGGTGATCGCTTACACCGTGTCAGCCGGAGGTTCAAATCCCTGCCTGTCGACCGTGAACCCTGAATAGCGGACTTCTTCCTTGCCAAATTGGCACTCGTTCGGGTTGATAGTGAGCCGATGTTTCCGGAGGATCTCAAAAACCGCGCTGAGATGCTCTTCGTGAGAACTTAACATTATGATCAAATCGTCGATGAAAGAACCTACGAAATCCAGTCCTCGCGAGATATTGTCCATGTGCTTTTGAAAAGTCTGGGTGGCATTGCGAAGACCGGGTGGCATTCCAAGGAACTCAAAGAGTACAAACGGGGTCGTGATAGCGGTCTTTTCGATGTCCTCAGATGCAACGGGGATTTGATGCAAGGCGCAGACGAGATTGAGCGTCATAAAGATTTTTTTTGTGTGGAGACGTTGAAAGATGCCTTCGATGTGAGGAACCGGGTACCGATCGGACACGGTTTGAGCGTTAAACTTCCTAAAGTCGCCAGTGAAACGCCATCTGCTGTGCTTCTTGGGTACCATATGAAGAGGGCTCGCGCAATGACTGCTAGACGGGCGAACTACCCCATAGTGTACCAGCAAGTCGAAATCCGCCTCGGCAATCTTCAGATTTTCCTCGGTGAAACGACGAGGGCGTTCAACAACCGGCGGTCCTGTAGTCAGAATATGGTGCGAGACTGGACTGTCTGTATCGGTGCAAGGCGCCGTTTGAGATACCGTAGTATCCTCAAAGCTGCACAAGAGTTTCGCGTATTCGTTGCCTCCCGGAACGTTTGGTAGATTGAGTTTTCCCACCGGAGAATCACTGTGGACGGAGGCGCTGCACAATTCGCCAACAGTGACAGACGACGTAACTGGATCAATCATTCGCCGGCCCTTGAGGTCGATGATCAGCCCATAATGGACTAGGAAATCTGCGCCGATGATGGCTGACTGAACGTCAGCGACTATGAAGGCCTATTTGAAAGCTCGACGAAGCCCAACGTTGTACCTGGAGATCACCGTGTCACCACCGTTGTGTTGGCTGCGTAATGTTTAAGATTTGCGCACTGAAGGTCCCTTTTGATGTAGGCTCTCGGAACCAGCGAAACGACAGAACCTGAATCAACGAGGAATTTCAGATGAGTGGTGCGGTCATAGACGTGCAGGCAGAGTTTGGTATCAACAGCCTCGATGTTGGTATTGCTGTCGCAGACCGCCATTCTTGACGACAGCTGATCTAGTTTTCCGACGATTTGGACCGGGCCCGTTGGGGGACGCTTATGGAAAGTTTTTCCGCGATAATCCTATTGAGAGAAATTAAGTCTACTAGCAAGCTTTTGATAAGCGTCAGATCAGCAGAACTTTGGTCGAACGCATTTCTCGGCGGTGCCTCTCTATGAAGGGACGGGCTGCGTCGTTGTTGATTGCTTGCCGCCATAACAAAGGGGCCACTGTGGTTTTCCATGAGCTCATCAGCGGCTGTGACGCGCTCTTCCAGCATGGGAGCCTTAAAGTTTTTCAGAAAACGTTGAGTGTGCTCTGGAAGAAGTGCGAGCTATCTGATAAGCAGGACATCCTCGCTAACCCGATCACTGGTGAACGTACGCATTTGTCGGAGGAGCTGAGAGGGCTTCTTATCGCCTAGTTGTAGCTCGGTGAGGAGTTAGTGCATTTGGTGATCCGCAGAGTCGGAGAAGTGTACTTGCTTCTATCCAGTGGGTTATAGAGGATATTAGACACCTCCTGGACAGCTGCGGAATCCAGATTACCAACGACGAGGTGGTATTTACTGATGTCGGTGACGACCTTTTTAGCGTAGAAGATTGACTCGATTTGTAGACACCACAACTCTGGAGACTCCTTCCAAAAGGGAGGCAGTTTGCAGTTTTCAATTGCCTCGACTCCTGAGTAAAGCGGAAGTGTTCTCGGTGGTCCTAAACCCGCGATCACTTCATCGGCCGACCGACTAGTCGTGAGCGTGCGATCCTCGGAATCGTTTGGCGGCATCGTGCACGTGGCGTTGAGAGGTTAATGACACTTAACCATCACGTCGGGGTCACCACTATGGACACTGGAGGACGCGGGCTTGCGTTTCAAGTAATATCTACAGAATTTACTGCGAATAACAATAACAACAAGGATAACTTTATTAATACTGCGTGTACTAAGTGTCGGTAAGGAACCTTTTCGTGCTCAGCCCTTAGGCGCATTTTTTCTTCTAACACTCAACGGAAGCTAGTAAAGTACAAAGCTTCCGGTTCTACTTTCCATACGAAGGCAGTGTCGCGAGAAGAATTTTGTCCACGATACGACAGCAGCGCCGCGAGGAGGTTTTCTATCTGGAGACTAGGGGTGCCACAACACGCAGGTAAGTAGCACCCCTTGCGGCAATTATTTGAAGCTGTAGTTGTGCTGACCGAGGTCTTACATACAGGTCTTGAAACTCCTCCAAATTTCCGGTGGTGAGGGAAGTCGGCTAAACAAATGTTGTTTCTCGTAGCTGCTACTACTTGGCACCGTTGTGAAGTAGTGTCGCGGGCGCGGGTAACCAACCGAACCTTGAATTCCTATGATTACCTCGTGCTTGAGAGACTAACTGCCTACTATTCATTCTATTTCCGTTACTATTTGTATTTGTGATTGTGAATGTGTTGAACAATTCTGGAAACCGTGAACATTAAGAAGTGGATATCACACCCAGAGGCATTTGAAGATGGAAAAATAATTCGTCGTCAAAAAGAAAAGATCTGAATTCACGAAGCAATCAAGAATTCGCTGCGAACACTCTAACAAATATTGTTTTATTTTCTCCTTGTAATTGTCTCTACTTCCCCACCTTGTAAATAAAAAATGTCACGTCATCAAAGAGTTATTATTAGTATTTATCTTGGCGCAGTGGAATTCGAATACCCGAAAAAGGAAAGTAGGCATACATTTTTCATAGTAATCGTTTTGAAAATACAACTTTATTGAATGGTATATGAAATTGAAAAAGGAGTGACAATCAACATTTCCAAACGTAAGTTGTAGGTCAGAAGAAAAAAAATTAAATACTTCTCGGGTTTGAACCCAACAAGTCGACGCTACAAGGCAGACACCGTACTGATGCGGCCATATAGGCACTTTAATAGAGAAGTTTTAAAACTGATACATGTGAATAGTACTCGCGTAGGGATTGAGAGTTATTACGCTTATAGTGTATGGTATTAGAGGTTGTGTATATTCGACGATCGACTAACAATATAACGTGTGTAATTTGATTTTGCTTTAAAGTGATAAATCGTATTAATTCGTAAAATGCCCTTAGGTTATTAGAAGGAGATCGACAATCTATTTTCATCTCTCTTCGACAGCACCACTCTACTGGTGGCGCCCTAGTTGTAGCGGCTAGGAGAAAGAAAAAATTTATTTTACTAGTACGGCTAGGCGTACTAGCCAAATTCGCCCGAGTTTCAAGACCTGTATGTAAGACCGTGGTACTGACGTCCGGCGGCAGTCCATCTTGTTTTTTACCGTTCGGTGTAGCGTTTATGGTTCGTGTGCGAACCATATGGTGTTATGGTTAACTCTTTGCGTCATAGTGCAACACTGGTGTTACACCTGATTCAATTGAGATTTTGACAATGCAGAAGTGTTTTTCAATTCCACATCGCAGTTATAAATGCTTTTCAAGGTTCCTAGGCCTTTAATAACTACTAAAACATACCTATTAAAGTTTTATTTTTCACGTAGCGGGTGTCATCGATAACGCAAGTGCAAAAAAAGTGCACGTGAAGAAAAGTGTATGCTTCAAAGGGTTAATTGGCATCTATCAAAAGTGTGATTTATACCTTTAATTCAGTTATTTAATTTTATAACTTGAAAGTTGTAAATGTTCAGCTCTGAGTGGGCTAACATTGGGACTATGTTCTGGTAAGATACGAAGGTGAGCTTTACCGGGGACGGATCATTGAGATACAAAATGACGAAGAAGTACTTATCTCTGCGATGAAAAAGTCGGCCATAAACTGGAAATGGCCAGCTAAGCCTGAAGAAATTTTTTATTTGAAGAATGAAATCGTCCAGAAAATCAACCAGCCTAGTCGAATGGGCCGACGGGACATTTTCAAAGTTCAAGAGCTAATACTGTTTACGGAAAGTTTTAAATTCACTTGCGTAATTAATTTATGTTAAAATATTTCTTACTTCCCTATCAAAATGTGTCTATCGTTTCTAACCAATTATGTTAGGTATGTTGAATCCTAATATTTTAAAACTATTACTGTAATTTGTAAACTGTTAATACAAATTTCAAATGAAACCTTTTGTAAATGTTTTAAAAACTGTGTCTTAAGTCTGTATTAAAATACTTCTATGTAGTAATGGGACAGATTCTTTTTTGCCTAGTATTTCTAAGCAAAAGCAGTACTGTCCCAAGTTACCCCAATTCATGGGGTAAGATTGGGACAAAGATAAAGGATTTTTATAAAGGTATCATTGTTTGTAGAGTGAAATGATGTCCATGTTTTGAAAAGGGGAGATTAACTTTATATAACACCATAGTTTCAGGTACCCAGCTTAATATATGTTGACAGGAGAGAAAACACCTGAAACAGTGTCCCGAAGTTATCCCGGTTTACGGTAGTGCGCTTCTGCGCGTGTTTCATTTCTTTTATTTTCTTCATTATAAAATAAAGACAAATAAGTTTTTAAATCAACTTCTCTGTCTGATCAGGCATAAAAAAACGAACGAAAAATGGTGGATTTTGTAAATTCCATTTTCTCGGAAAAACTCTTTGCAAAATAATTAACCAAAATTGATAATGAAATAAAATTGATAGCTGGCAATTAAGCCGGTATTTTTCTGTACTTTTTTCTTCAATAGGGCTTTCATCAAAATAGTATAGGGTAAAACAATTAATACTGAAAAAACGCGACGTTTATTTTAAATTAAAAAGGAATAGTTGACATAAAGTTTGTTGAAAAAATGTTTTTAATCGATTTTTCCAGTTGATTGAATGAGGAAACCGTTTAGTATAAATATTTTTTTATCTGAAAAAAGAAGTAGACGAGTCGGGATCAAACCCGCGATCTCGAGGTTACCCCACAGCTGCTTTGGGTCATCGCGCCAACACGCAATTGGTAAATCTTGATTAGAAAAACATGTAAAAAAATTACAGGAATTAAAGTTCATTTTCAACGATCATTTTCATTCTCATTAACTACCCAGATAGACGGCCATGATTATCACGCCGTGCATACAATTGACGAAGCAAATTTTATAGCATATTGACTACATTCCGTGATGCAAAGCCATGAACTGATTTACAAGGAGACGGCACGACCGTGGTGTCGGGGATTTGGCCAATTTTTTTTGTGGTGATAGAGGACCCCTAGCACCTCACGTGGTTAAAGTAGTAGGACGCACTACTCGGAAAATTCCGAGAAAAATCGATTCAAAGTTTCTTAGGTGCCTTATGAGTTTCAAATGTCAGGCACTTGTCGAGCCGCCATCTAGTCGAGACGGTTAGGGCTCGGTCTTTTGCGCCGGAGGTCTCGCGTTCGATTCCTCCTTCGGATCTTATTTTTTTTTGTTATCCCAACAATTATTCAACACGTTTCTCATCCCTACATTATTTTTAAAAATTTATTTTAGCTCAAGAACGTAAAGTTTTTTAATCACTGAAAAATATTCATGCTCGTTGTTCGATTTTGGCCTTGTAAGGGTCTAAAGAATTTTGACCTGGGGTCCCCTTAAGATTATAATGGACATCTGCGCATAGGACTGTGCCTGAGTCTGTGAGAATTGAACAGCAATTCATTTTTCGATTCGATACGCCGGAGAGTATAAATTTTTACTTCTCATTGACTCTTGGGGGGGTCAAACAAATCTAGATATGTATGATGAAATCTTCCAAGATGACGAAGATATGCCAACTTGCTCTGTAAAAGTAATTCCTCCAAAATGCACTCCCTTGGTGAAACCTTGTGACGTTTACTTTTACAGACAAGTTAAAAATTTCATAAAGCGCTTGCAAAATTGCAGCGAATTGTTAGAGCAGAATCGTGAAATTAATTCCCCGGAAGATTGTATAAAAATCCATTCAATAATTCACCATCAATTATCGTCACCAATATTCCGAGACATGATTCAATACGCCTGGTTTGCCTCAAAATTATCAGTTACTAGAAACATTTTCATGAATGTTAATGAGACATGTTTTTTTACGGATGTATTGCAAACTCCCTGCGATTGTAAAAAATCCGCTTTTATATGTTACGCAAGATGTCGCAAAAATTATTGCTTTGTTTGTTTCTAGGATAATTACCACTGCGGTTTTTGTATATAATTATTATATGAATAAAAATTAAATTTTTCCTAATCGACTTTGTTATTCTCATTAAAAACCCAATGTTCCTCCTCATATACTTTACAATGAAAAATAAAAAAACCCACCGTTATGAATTGTTTTAATGGAAAAAAATGAAAATAATTGAAAAACAAAAAAATGTAAATAAATTTAAAAAATAATGTAGGGACGAGAAACGTTTTGAATAATTGTTGAGATAACAAAAAAACATTTTTTTAAATAAGATCTGAAGGAGGAATCGAACGCGAGCCTCCGGCGCAAAAGACCGAGCCCTAACCGTCTAGACCAGACGGCGGCTCGACAAGTGCCTGACATTTTAAACTCATAAGACGCCTAAGAAACTTTGAATCGATTTTTCTCGGAATTTTCCGAGTAGTGCGTCCTACTACTTTAACCACGTGAGGTGCTAGGGGTCCTCTTTCACCACAAAAAAATTCGGCCAAATCCGTGACCCCACGGTCGTGCCGTCTCCTTGTTAGTATCGTGAATGTACAAAACATTTTAATCTCAAAATGTCGTTTACAAATGCATAGTACGTTTAGAGCACGTCGAACTCATATCGATGTGCTCAAGTGTCCGCAATTAATATCCGCAAATTTTACGTCATATTGAAGTCATGTGTAGACATTTTGGCGTGTATTCACTATAGTAGCATTAATTGTTCTCATGAATTGTACTTAACATGAACGCAATAACGTTTACGTTCACGAAGACATTTCATGAGCTCATCCAGTATCATGAATTTGATATACATCGTGACTTAAATTTCTCGTTTCAAAATGCATCATCCGTTAACTTCAAGATGAACCCACAAGACGGCAAATTCGAATTTTACAATGAACATTTGCAGATGGGCGGCATATGGAAGTCATCCAATAACTTTTGTTAGTGTATTCACTGGGTTAGCACTGGTAGTAGACATACCATGCAAGCAATATGATGGCGGTGTGCATGTTTCTCAGTGATACATTCGATGGGCGCAACATGACGGCGATATGCATGTTTCTCGGTGATACATCCTATGATAGCGATATGCATGTTTCTAAGTGATATATTCGATGAGCGCAATATGTCGGCGATATGTATATTTGTCAGTAATGCATCATATTGATAAAAATTAAGAATGATAAAAATAGACAAAGACGAAAAGAAAGTGTACACAAGTATTAGAATAGGTGAGTAGGTAGCACGCTCCGTTCTAGAATTAGAAGACGTACGTCCTCTAATTCTAGAGAGCGATAAGGGCCACCGTTGCGCATTGTGCAGCTTCACATCAGATGTTCAAAGTGTTCTCCGCTTTGCTCCAAGCAAAGCTGGGCGAGATGGCGAACATTTTGATGAACCTGCTCGAATTGACTTTTACATTGAGGGGGTTTTGCACCCCCAAAATGGCGGAATTTTTCGTGAAAAATAGCACTTTTCACTTTACATGGCCACCAAAAATTTTAAAATGGAAAAAAAAATTATCAGAGGCCATTGGGGGGAGGATTTGATGATACTTTGACTAAATTTTAATGGTACTTGATTTCAGATAATTTGTACCTGACAAGGGGACCTTACAGGCTGTCACTCACGGATTTTGATAAGTCTCCGATATGTTGTAGAGAGACCTACCCTGAGTACCTGAGTATAGGGATTTTATACAACGTTCTTTAGTTTTCGAAAAAAAACGTTCGAAAGTTTAGCTCGTAGCTACTAGTAGCTACTCTACCGGTACGGTTGCACCTTTGTCGAACCAGCGGGCGTGGCCCAGTGGGCAAGGTTCCCGGCTCTGACGCTCGAGGTCCAGGGTTCGAATCCCGTGATGGCATTTTTTTTCACAAAATATAAGTATATTCGATGGATGATGCAAAACCATCTAATTATTTATTATAATTTTTTTATTCATTAAACTTTTTTTAAAATTATTTATTATTATTTTATTTTCCACTCAGAAAAAAAAGAGAGAAAGAAATTATAACATCTTTCACAAGAAGCTACTGTTTGTTATTTTTCATTACAATAAACAGGTTTTTCTTATTCGCTATCACTGTGGTCGCTTGTTACATCAGAACAATATTGCGGGTGGTATTTGTCGTAAAAGCAAGCAAAACACAAGACCAAAGAGCAACGCGCACATTCTATAAAAGCTATAGCCTTGCAGGTGCACGGAGTTTTGAGCAGCGTTATTGGAAAGCATACTTGATTGACATTTAAAAACAGCGGTCTTTCCTCAATTAACTTCGATGCAAACCACGCATATTTAGCCATCGGCGCTGATCAAACGCTTTATGATCACATCTTTGTAGACGAGAAGAAGGCATGTACATGCAGTATTAAAGTTATACCGCCCAAGTGCACGCCGATTTGCCAACCGTGCGATGTATTTTTTTACCGGCAAGTGAACATTTTCATAAAACAAATTCAAAATGCTCCCGATTTGTTAAAAAATAACAGAGAAATTGCGTCAAGGGAAGATTCCATACAAATTCATTCTTTGATTCTTCATCAATTAAGCGCACCTGCTTTCGCGCCAATGATTACATATGCGTGGTTTGCATCGAAGTTAATTGAGGAAAGACCGCTGTTTTTAAATGTCAATCAAGTACGCTTTCCAATAACGCTGCTCGAAACTCCGTGCGCCTGCAAGGCCATAGCTTTTATACAATGTGCGCGTTGCTCTTTGGTCTTGTGTTTTGCTTGCTTTTACGACAAATACCACCCGCAATATTGTTCTGATGTAACAAGCGACCACAGTGATAGCGAGTAAGAAAAACCTTTATATTGAAATGAAAAATAATAAACTGCAGTTTCTTGTGAAAGATGTTATAATTTCTTCCTCTCTATTTTTTCTGCGTGAAAAATAAAATAATAATAAATAGTTTTTAAAAAATGGAAAGTGAAAAGTTTTTAAGAATGAATAAAAAAATTGAAAAAAAAATCTATAAATAAAATAATAATAAATAATTAGACGGTTTTGCATCATCCATCGAATTTATTTATATTTTGTGGAAAAAAAACGCCATCACGGGACTCGAACCCTGGACCTCGAGCATCAGAGCCGGAAACCTTGCCCACTGGGCCACGCCCGCTGGTTCGACAAAGGTGCAACCGTACCGGTATAGTAGCTACTACTAGCTACGAGCTTAACTTTCGAACGTTTTTTCTCGAAAACTTAAGAGCGTTGTATAAAATCCCTTTACTCAGGTACTCAGGGTAGGTCCCTCTACAAAATATCTGAGACTTATGAAAATGAACACCGCAAATCGTGTTTTTCCAAAGGCGTTCTTGAAAAAGCGTTGTCACCGGCTTGTTTGTGGATATTTTCGCGTACAAATTTCACAGAATGTTCTTGACATGACCATTAACAATGTACAAAAGGTTTCAATATATTTCCTCTATCCATTGTAACGTGTTGTTTTCTTCTGTACTCCGCTGGCCCACCTAGCATGGTGGCGGCTGCAGCAAAACCGTCTTCCGGCTCGGGGCCGTCATCGCGATTACGACCTGATTCCGTAGGGTTCTCTAAGCGACGTTAGGATTTTACTTTAATATTCTGTTTGCTTTCTTTTTTTTTTCGCCGCTTCAACGGCTGGCTTACACGAGCCAAAATCCCGACGGTCGGGAAGAGCGAGAGGGAAAGAAGGCGAGGCCAAACATTCTTCCAAGGCCAAAGATCGGGAAGACGCAGTGGCCCAACTATGGTCAAACGTTCGGAAAGACGCAGATTCCCGCGAAGATGACCTACCCAGGGCCGTGATTCACCCTCCCCCCCCCCCCCCCCACCCTTCACTTCTTCCGTTTCTTCTGGACAGGGGCCGAATTGTCACCCTCGGCCGATAATAAGTCTGGCGTCGGTCGTGGTCCTCATTCCCGTCGTCACCAAGGTCGACCGTTACGAAACATCACCCAGGGAAGGTCGAGGCTCCACTAGGACATAAAATACGGCCCGCGGGAAGAGTGGACGTTTCATTTTCCGTTACAGGAGGTTTCGGATTCGAAATCCACGCTTGATCGATAAGCACACTCCCGAAAATGATTCGACACGGGCCTGTTCTCTCTGGTGTAATCATAAGAACAGAAGCTAAAGAAAAGGTGGGGGGTACGCTTCTCGCACATCGGCCGGCTTTTGTGTTAGCTTCCTGCGAGTTGTCGAGCCGGACGGACGTGGGCCGAGACAATGGGAAGCTACCGAATTACGTAGCCGGTGAGCTTGGCCATGCTTTCGGTAACAATCCGGGTAATTTTCGGCCGCATCTTTACCGTGGCCACGGCCTTCTTTCGCGTTCCCGTAGAGGCGTTTTTCTTAGTCCGTGTTTCATTGCTAGCGTGTACCATTGAGGAAAACCGTATCGTGGCCGCGCGCGGGAGGCTCCCTATCATTTCGCGTCGGACTTTGTCCGAAATCCTGTTTCGCGTGTTATCGTCTGCATGAGCGCATGAATGTGCGCCTTAAGAGCCGTGAAGTGTGATCTCCGGTGATCCCTCGGCCTGTGGCGGAGCCCGAATGGCGGGAAAGGGTGGACGATTTTTCCAAAGTCGAGGAACTCCTCACGGAGAGCCAACCTTCCGTTTACCAGCGGGATGTCGGCTCGAACCCGTGCGGGGCCCCGTCATTCTCGCGTCATATATCAGGTGTCCCTTTTCCCGACACAGGGACTTTCCCGGCTCTGTCATGGGGGCGAGGTTGCTAGAGATAGACGTTCGTGGTAAGTAGCGACCGGGGTTTTCGTTCGAGATAAGATTTTGGGTATCGCTCGGTCGGGCAACCGACTAGCGGGGGCCCGGTTATTTTTGTGGTTAAAAAGAGGTCAGTAGGGAAGAGAAGGAGGCGGCCAACGACAAGCTCGGGTTAATATTGTTTGCGTGTGTAGGCCCCGGTCGGGATTGCGTGTGAGTGTGTTCGTGATTAACCGTCTCGTGGCATCTTGCGAGGGCCTTTCCATTTGCTATAGCTCGGGTTCTTTTTCCCGGTATTAAAAAGTTGCGAAAGCGCAGTGAAAATAAATTATTGTTAAAGTGTTAATTTGCGGGATCTTTCTTGCCCGCGTGGTTGACACCTGACCCATCCCCTCTACCTTAATATCCACGAGGCTGCAGTTCGGCCGGACACTGCGTTCCCTTTTCTCTTCCCGACAAGCCGATATTCGGCTGGCGCCCTTTATAAATTGTCGGGACGGGAGGAGGGGAGTTTTGTGACTCTCTCGGTCCTTTTTCCCAGCTCTTTCGATTTTGCAGCCACACCATGTAGATGAACAAAATTCGCAAAAAAGTGTTTTTTTCTCGCTGAAACCCTCACACTTCCCTTAATCAACTGGGAAAATCAATTAATAAACTTTTTTCAACAAACCTTATGTCAACTATTCCTTTTTCATATGAAATAAACTCCGTATTTTTTTTCGGAACATATTATTTTTTTACACTTCACTATTTTGTTGGAAGACCTATTGAAAAAAAAAATTACAGCAAAATAAGGGATTAATTATGAGTTATTATTTTTTTTCAGTGTCAATTTTGATTAATTATTTTGCAAAGAATTTTTCCGAGCAAATGGATTTAATTCAATCCGCCATTCCTCGTTCGTTTTTTTATGTCTGATCAAACAGAGATACGCCGAATCATCGGGTGCACCTGATTGGCCCGTCTTTAAAAATTAATAATAATTTAGGGGTTGGTCCGAGACCCATATATTCTTAGATCAATCGACTCAGAATTTCGACCCCAACTCCCCATTTCAGGAACTACCACGAGTTTTGCGACATCCTGCGCACAGGGAAACAATTATAAAGTGGGCACCCATTTTTTAAATTTTTGCACCGCCATTTTGGGACGGTTGAACTGCGCTTTTAAAATGGGTTTTCGACAAGTCTTTGAAAAACATCTACAGATATTACACAGAGTGCAACTATTTTATGGCATTGAAAATGTAATCAGACCTTTCGAGTAATAAAAAAACAGCTACATGTGAATATCCTTCTATATATCCATCCATCCATCCATCCGACTATCCACCAATCCATTTATTTACCCATCCATCCATCCATCCATCCATCCATCCATCCGTCCATCCATCCATCCATCCATCCATCCATCCATCCATCCATCCATCCATCCATCCATCCATCCATCCGTCCTCTCCCTCCCTCCCTCCCTCCCTCTCTCTCTCTCTCTCTCTCTCTCTCTCTCTCTCTCGCGCGGCGTGCGAGGTGCCTCATTAAAACGAAGCTGGAGTGATTATTCGCCGACAGCAGGCGAGCAAAAATTAAAACGATGCTCCGCATGGTTTTCGGACCTTTCGTCGAATAGTCAGAAAACGATTCGCCAAAATGCGTTCTCGATTTCATCTTCTTTCCTGTCAAAGCGAGTACATCATTTGACCGGTGCTGGAAACTGCGCGAGTGAAACGTCAGTAAAACGTCAGTAACGGTAGTAAACGTCATCATGCGCGATGCATTACTCTAATGTCCTTCATATCCGTGCATAAAAAGCAAGAGTACAAACGTTTGGAGTAACCAGCCAAATGCGAGATTTTCCGCTCTTTCATCTTTGCTCAATCACCCTATATTTCGAATTTCCAGACACCTTTTGAATGCAACAATGAAAAACGCTGTGGTGAGGAACATTGAGTAAATCGCGGTGTATCCCGTCTAGCTTGCGAACCGGTAAAAAATGTGAAGTTTGATTTGATCACTTTGCTAGTTTCATTCATTTAAACCTTTCGTTGATACAATTATCTCTGGCCACGATTTTGACATACCAGGTGAGTTCGACCCGGATGTTACTTCATCCACAAACCATTAACAAACCTTCGGACATTTTATATTAAAAAAATCAGGAGTGCCCTTCGAACATTTCTTAACATTTATGCATAGTTGTCATTCGAAAATCATTAAATAAAATTGTTGTAAGAAATTATTGAAAACTTTCAATTTTGACTCTGATCGTCGCCAACAAATCCATGTTTTGCGCTTCGCAGTCTCCAAAGATATAAAATGTTGATTGATTTTAGTTAATGTAAGACAAACAATGAAGTTTTCATATCATGAGGCGCTCGAATAGCCAAAAATATGTATTTGTCTAACATTAACTATAAAGAATTAACATTTTATATCTGTAGAGACTGCGAAGCCAAAACCATGAACTTCTTCGCGGCGTAGAGACATCGGAAACCTCAAGCTTCTAGATATAGAGAAGCCAGTCTATGAATTTTTCTCACATCAAACGAAGGCAATAAAAAAAATTATATTTCCATGGATATACATTGTCAATTTCCTTCAGTTAAAGTGAGAAAAATTTAAGAATGTGCTTCTGTATACCGAGGAATATAAACTTGGCAATGTTCCCGGTCGCTGCGAAGAAATCCATGTTTTTGGCTCCGCAGGCTCGAAAGATGTAAAATGTTGATTGTTTTTATTAGAAAAGCAAAAATATGTATTCGTCTTACAGTGACTAAAAACAATCAAGATTAAATCCAACAGTGATTGTCAAATTCAATTGTTGTCAAATTCAATTGTTCACTTCCAGTAATTGAGAACAATCAACAGTGAAGTTGAAATTCAATTCTCTTTAGACTGAAGCTAAAGGAAATAAGGATTTTTTTCCGTTCCAAAAATATGAAATCCCTTCTAAAAACTTAAAAAGAGAAAGAAATGAACGCCAAATAAGAAAAAAAAATTCACAACAACATTATCGTTTGTTCTGACTAAAAAAAAACATTCTGATTTATCTTATAATTATTTTTCAATTTAATTCAAGCAATGGTTATAATCTATTTTTCAAATTAATCAATTGTACGAAAAAAATGAGTTAACATTTTTGAAACTAGACAAGCCAGTTTACTTAAAATGCTGTACACAAAACTGTGAAACCTTAGGGAAAATATTATTCCAAATATTTTATTTGATATCAATAAACCTGATATCACCATTACAGAAGATTACAATGTATGTACCACACAAGTGCACTGGGAATGCTGCGCAACAACTTAACGTGCATGGTTAAGAAAAAAAAACGCTCGGCGAAGGAGCTTTGTCCTCTCCACTAGTTAATTCTGAAGTTAAAACAACCATTACATTATCCCATGTCTCGATCTTAGGAATACGAGTTGATCAGATAGTAAGAAGTCTATATAGTGTATAGAGATCGTCGCAAATTGATTGTGCTAGAAAATGAACGTTGCAGAAATGTATTTTGCATGATTGGGTTCCGAAGAAGTAATATTGCCTACAATTTCTTCGGATAACCCTTTGTTACCCTCAATTTGTTGTGCAAGTGAATATCAAATTCATGATTTTTTTAAAGCAGCGATCAAATCAGTAATGTACTACTAGACCATACAATGCTTGTAATCTTATTTTATTTGTATAATTTAAAAAGTTATATAAACCTATAACCTTGATCGCGTAACTATTACACATTGCCTGAAATATATTTAGTCACATAGACTTTGGCCGTCGCCTTGCTAGCGAAAAATAGAAATCTTCAGTTTACTGCTGACATCTATCGCGCTATATTCGATGGTTTAAAACGAACACAGTCGAATATTTGTTAGCAGTAGAAATTACGTAGCTCCGGCACCGTTATGCGAATTGAGTGGTTCGACGTACACACCGATATGTTAATGTTGCCCTATCCGAATTACACTAGCCGACGAGACAGTAGACCCCATTGCTAATAACCCCTGCTGTTGATGCGATGTCTAAAATGTAAAATAATATATATATACTGTCGCCAAAGGCATTTATGCAGGCGGCAAGAACGAAAAATGTTATGTCTTCCCGAGCTTTTTTTCTCAACCATGTTGGCGAACATTGCGCTGCATTCCTAGTGTACCTGTGTGGTACATACGTTGTACTGCTATATAATGGTGATATCAATTTGATTGATTTCAAATAAAATATTTGGAAAAATATTATTCCTAAGGTTGAACCGTTTTCTGTACAACATTTCAAGTAAACGGTTTTGGTTAGTTGCAAAAATGTTATCTCACTTTTTATGTACATTTGATTAATTAAAAAAATATATTAAAACCATTGCTTGAATTAAAATGAAAAATAACTATAAGTTACCGAAATCAGAATGTTTTTCTAAGTAAAAACGAGCGATAATGTTGTTGAGGGGTTTTTTTTATTACTAGGCGTTCATTTTTCACTTTTTTAAAGTTTTTAAAAGTTAACAATACCCGAAAGACGATGTGAATTTTGAGCTCAAACGGTTTGTTTTCGAACATTTACGAAACTTGTAGGTTAGGCATGGCAGCGCTGCATTAACTGGCTTTGTCGAGTGAGCCGCTCACAGACCAAAATTAACTAGCAGGTACTTCGAAAACGGCGCGTGCTTGAAACGTAAATAATATTACAGCATTTGAACTTTATACTAAAAAGTATTTATTCTCCCGGTCGGCATTTTTAATGTTTACTGGACTTTTTCGAATAAAAAATTCTTTATAAAACGTTGACCGTTAATCGTTTTCGATCACGTAAACAGCCTGAAACCGACGACGCGATAACGTTGATAGCGTCCTCGAAGACAGTGCGAAATGCACAGGCTACGTTCAAGGCGCTGACGCGATACATTCCTGCAGCCTTCCTGCCGTACTCCTGGATTTTCAGTGCACCAGCCCATATGGGTATGCCATAGGTGAGCACGAGGTCGTCACTGATGACAGCAGTTTCCTCCTCTTCTGTCTAGGGCCACCGAAATTAAGCATGGGCCGCGCCAGTGTAGTAGCCACCACAGAGGCCTTTCTGCTGATCTGCTCGGTTTGCTCTTTAGAGTTCAGCCTCGCGTCGAGAATCACACCCAAATACCGAATGAACGGTTGGGATGTGATTTCGGCGTTTCCAACCCTGAGCGTCACAGTTACCATCACCTTCCTGCTGGATACGAGGAGTACTTTTGTTTTGTTGTCTGCAAGCTGCCGACCAACAGAAGACATCCATTCCTTTATCTTGGCGAAAGCTTCGCCGCAGAGTGCGGTGTTTTGCTCTAGGAATTTGTGCGATGACAATCAGCGCTGCGTCATCTGCGAACGCTACGATGGACACTCCTTTCGACAATTGTAATAACAGCAGATCATTGTACATGATGATCCACAGAAGCGGTCCAAGTACAGAGCCCTGAGGAACTCCTCCAGTCACCCCATACGTCTTCGGTCCATCCTCTGTGTCGTACATGAGCCACCTATTACATAGGTAACTCACCACTATTCTCCGTAGGTACCATGGTACACCTAATGTTTTTAGGGCATCCATAATACACTTCCATATCGCCGAGTTGAAAGCGTTTTTGACGTCGATAGCGACAACTGCGCAATACTTCTTGGACCCTCTTGTCCATCGTTTCCCCGCAGTCGACTCCTGCGCCTGCTTCACCACTGTGTTAATGGCATCCAGAGTAGAGCGGTCCTATCTGAAGCCAAACTGGCCCTCCGCTAATAGAGGGTCCACGACCTTCTCAATCCTATTATGGATGATGCGCTCGAAGATCTTTCCGGCGGTATCCAGCATACAGAGCGGACGATAGGATGAAGGTTCGTAGTAGGACTGGTAGTCCTCCTCGGGTTGCTCAGGGAACAGATGTGTAACAATCTTTTCCAGCCGGGCTGCGTCCACAGGCGATGGCATTGGCTGGCTTTTCAGTCGAGTCATTACTACATTGAACGGCCTGCCCCAGGGAGCATCTTCCACCTCGCTGAGCAGTTCGCCCCAGCGTTCAGCTTTACTCTGCTTGATAGCATTTTTGAGCTGCGAGCGCGCCTCCCTATGCTGTTCTTCCAAATCGGGGAACGAATGTCTGCCTCGAGCTCGCTGCGCTAGGCGGCGAGTTCGACGACACTCCCTTCGGAGGCCGGCAATTCGTTCGCTCCACCAGTGTACCACCGGTCGGAAGTCGACATCATGTTTCCGTGGCATTGTGACATCGCATGCTTCGGTGACCTTCGGCATGACCACCTCGACCTTCTTGGTTGCACTTGCCGCTGCGCGGAGGCTGGTGTTAAAAGTTTCACGAAGCAAGTCCGCGTCAAACATTTTCGATTTCCAGCCCTTCTCGTTTGTCTTCGGTGCCTTCGCTGTTCTGCTGAAGTCTCTGCGAATCTCCCAGAGAATCAAGATCCTGAAATGGAAGCTTTCCGCAGGACCAAATTGCGGCCTTCCCACTTGCGTCAGATTCCCAGGGTTGCGTGTCTAGGTGTCTATATGATTCCGAGAGTATCGCCAAGTCAGGCTTCAGCTCGCGCACAGTCTGCATGAGCAGGTCCTGTGCGGCGCCACAGTAGTTGAGGTTGAGCTGGAGTACTCTCATTTGCATCGTTTTTGGAGTGCCTGGAGAGCCTGCGTATAGGCTGGACATCGGCTGCTACCTGCGATGTAGACTGGGGTGCCCCATCTCCCGCTTCTGCACATATGACACACTTTGCGCTTGCTGTGTATTCGGCAACTTTGCGGCCAGTATTACCGCACTTGATGCGGTCTTTAGCCGGTCTTTACCTTTTGGACGCATTCACCTGCATCCTTGAGCCTTGAGTGTGTGTGCGTGCGCGCGTGCGAGCGTGTGTGTGCGTGTGGGTGTGGATTGAGCAAGAAGCGTCAAACGGCAAACCAAGGAGACTATAGGGAACGCGTCCAATCTCCGTATTCTGGCGTGTCCTGAAACAAGGTTCCGCATAAGCGGCGCTGCGGAAGCTAGCAACCATGTGTTATATATACACGTATCTTTTGCGCATGCGTTATCAGCTGACTGTGTTGTTATTGGCTGTCACATAAGCTGACAATTATAATATGCTTAACCTTAATTAATTTTATAAATAAATCTCGTGTAGCTGTAGTAGTGCCTTAAGATGTTTCTACATTTAAGTCGTAGTGCAATTACCTACCTAATTACGAGAAAAAAAACACCAAAAAGCCATAACAATTTGTATCCGACGTAAATATATATTCATTCGAATGTGGTCAGGTGGCCGAGATTATAGTGTATTCCTCAGAGGTACGGGGTCCTTCCCCTTTTACCATCCCCTCCTTTATTCCTTCCGTTCTTTCCGATATTCACAATCCTTCCAGAGTCCCCCCCCCCCCTCCCCAGAGTGTTGACCGCAGCCACTCTTTTCCTATTGCACTACTGTATCGCATTTGCACGAGGGCCCAGGGAAACTGCGGAAAATCTGGGCCAATACAGGCGGCTATATTTGGCTGAGTTTCAGTTGTATTACCATCCGAAACTCAGACAAACTGCCTCCCACTCAGAGGTTGACGACGCGCAAACCAGTGCACGGGCAAGCGGTCGCCGCTCCAAGTATTGGCAGCCTCCAATGCTGCTTAACTTCAGTGACCGCCGAGCCCGCACACCGACCGCGCGCCCATCTCTGTCGATAGATTATAGTGTGTAAAGTATGTAGAAAACGTCAGCGACTGGGACATGCGAGTGTAAATTGCAACGTCATATACCACTGCGTCAAGTGTAGTGCTTCACACGCACCTGGAAAATGCACTTTCATTAACTCATCAGACAAGCGGTTCCTCCGCTGTGCAAATTGCAATAACCAAGATCACCTAGTGAAACCTATACTAAAGGCAGTGATGTCTATACTAAAAAATTTATATACAAACGCTCAAGAAGTGAGAAAGACATTATATAACGACAACTCATCGAAAGAATTGAAGCGATACACACGAAAGTCACACCGGACATATTTATGCATAAGTTATGGCATCACCCGCAGCGACAGTAACAACACAGAGATTCGCTACCCAGTAGCGAACATTATCCGCAGCACCACAAGACACCGCTGCTATCATGAGCTATCATCTTACACTTCATATTTATTAAAATAATATCAAGACTCAAAGACGCTGATAACAGTCCAAAGTCTACAATCTAACGACTACTAACAAGGAACATCCCTCAGGTGTCCGCCTCCGATTTTGTTGAAACTCATATATGTGATAGAGCATCGAAAACTTTGAGACACGTATTTTTTTTAATCTGCGGAAAAACGGATTTAAGGGGGGAAACCGCCCCTCAAAGAATGGCGTGTCGAGGGGTGATTTTGCAGTTTCACCCAGAAGCAATCCACCGATCTGAATGAAACAAAAACGAAAATTCTTCTAATGAAAAGCGATGAAAAATCCACTATGAAAATGTTAAGAAAAAATTAAATTACGGGGTAAACCACCCCTCAATTTGCATTTTTTCACCCCACACTTAAGAGGGTTGTATGCAAATCAATAAAACAGGTATCATTTTGAAGGGGAATTCAAATTGAAGTTGACGGATTTTTGCGTTTTGGCGGCATAGCAAATTTAAGGGGGTAAACCACCCCTAACATAAATTTATTTATCATGGTCGTTTTTTCTTTGTTTAAAGTGTATCCGCTGATTTTGAATATTTCTATACACTACAGTTTAATGTTTTATCATATTTCAAAATTATTACATTCGTCTTAAGGGGTAACTACCCCTCTGACGAGAAACATCATTGAAGTATCCGCTTTCGATTTCGTTGAAACTCATATATGTGGAAAAGCATTGCAAACTATTAAATATGTTTTTTTTGTATCAACAGAAAAACGGTGTTAGGGGATAAAACCACCCCTAAAAGTTTCTCCCACAAGCAGTCCACCGATCTGAATGAAACAAAATCGAAAATTCCTCTAATATTAAGCGATGAAAAATCCACTACAAGAGTGTCGATTAGAAGTATGATTAAGGGGTAAATCACCCCTCCATTTGCCGTTTTTCACCCCACGCTTAAGAGGGTTGTATGAAAATTAATAAAACAGGTATCATTTTGAAGGGGAATCAAAATTCAAGTTGACGCGTTTTTTCGTTTCAGCGGGACATTAAATTTAAGGGGGTAAACCACCCCTACCATAAATTTGTTCATCACCGTCGTGTTTTCTGTGTTTAACATGGATCTGCGGATTCAAAATATTCTCCCGCGTTTTTAAATTATTACGTTTTTAAATTTTCACATTTTAAGGGTACACTACCCCCTCTAATTGCTTTTCGTTTGAAGTTTCGCAAAAGGTTTCACGAATTTCGTTAAAACTGCTTTCATTTCTTCGGTAATATCAACAAGCAGTCCACCGATCTGAATGAAACAAAATCGAAAATTCCTCTAATATTAAGCGATGAAAAATCCACTACAAGAGTGTCGATTAGAAATATAATTAAGGGGCAAATCACCCCTCCATTTGCCGTTTTTCACCCCACGCTTAAGAGGGTTGTATGAAAATTAATAAAACAGGTATCATTTTGAAGGGGAATCAAAATTCAAGTTGACGCGTTTTTTCGTTTCAGCGGGACAGCAAATTTAAGGGGGTAAACCACCCCTACCATAAATTTGTTCATCACCGTCGTGTTTTCTGTGTTTAACATGGATCCGCGGATTCAAAATATTCTCCCGCGTTTTTAAATTATTACGTTTTTAAATTTTCACATTTTAAGGGTAAACTACCCCTTCTAATTGCTTTTCGTTTGAAGTTTCGCAAAAGGTTTCACGAATTTCGTTAAAACTGCTTTCATTTCTTCGGTAATATCAATTTTATGTTGGTGTGTGCAGGCATATTCGTTTTGAGGTTTAGGAGCGGTACTTTGGGAATGGGGACGTGGGGCTACCCCTTACTCATAAGAGTCATATTTTCGTGCGGAAACGCTTCCGATTTTAATATGCACGTCCATTAAGCATCTCCATAGGAATAAACATACACTTCTACTATATCATTAATTATAATAATTTCCAGAATAAGTTATAAGGTTCACTTCGTATATTTCGGAACGATGATGCGCCTGGATCAAGCGATAATCTAGCCGGCGACGTAGTTTTGTAGAGGAATGTGTATTTTTGTTATTTTACCGTTTATTTAATTAAACATATTAATGAAACTGAGGGGTTTACAGTAGGTTAACGAACATGTTTTAAATATATTTTGACATATTTCATTTGGGAATCATATCAGCTGATTTAATCAATAGTACTTGTGACAAGTATCGCAGTCATATGCCGTCAAATCATTTTCTTATGACATATACTTTTTTCATATGATAACTATCAACAATCATGGCTCATAATTCCTGCAATAATGATAGTCGTCAAAAAAATGCCTTAAATACAACGACTTTTTGCACCATGCACATCTGATAATGGCCAAATTATTGCAACCGGGTATTTCACAATGTGTGTTCGATTCACCAAAACCAAAGATACGGGATTTTCAAAATCTTCTGGTTTTTTAGATATATAATTAAATACTTTTATACCATGAACATTTTAAAAGATTAAAATACCGCGGGGATGAGAGTTAATTGTGTGTAAGTGATTGCAGTTTAATTATATTATTCCTCAAGTGCAAATTCATATCAAATTTGAATAATATTACACTGCCTGAAAAATGTCGGACGAAATTTTTCTACACTCTGGATCCAAATACATCAAGCGGCTGAATCTTTCCAGTTGTACCTTTTGGAATAATCATTGGGATTATCTTCTTATCACGGGGTGTCGCTTCATGAACAACCTTAGGGCAGTGTCCACTCTAGGAGTCTATCAATAATACGCTATGTCTCCTGACGTTAGGAAAAAAAACCTTTTCCAACCAGGTTTTGAAATGCTCTGTTAACACAAAACACATTCAATATTTAAAAAAAAATACTAATGTTAACAACAATTACATTTCATATTAAAAAAAAAATCATTCATTATAATGTGTGAGCATACGTACCAGAAGTTTTCCAGATTTGGATGCTAATGCAAAGACGTTTTCTGCTTGAAATAGCGCTTTCTCTACTCATGGTCCGAATTCACCCTTCGTCTCCTTTACAACGATGAAAAGTGGGGAAAGTAATTTACCCTTAGCGCTTATAGTAGGCTGAATCGTATAGCTGTGAGTTATTGAAGAAGCTGATTGTACAACGCATTTAACTTTCTTTTCTCCTTCCGTTGCAAGAGTTAGCGCCGAATGAATTTCCACATGAAAACCGCTTTGATCCGAATTCTACACATTTTCCGTTCCATAATTTTTTATCAGTGGTGCAACATCAGGGACAAATTTTTCTGCATTTTTCCGTAGAAGTTTTTCTTCTCCTGTAGTTTTGCGCGTTACAAATTTATTGATTTTTAAGGATTCAATGCGATGCTGTTTTTTAAAATTCCATAGCCAATTATGAGAGGCCTTAAATAGCACATCATTGAAACCTATCTCCTTTTGGGCTTGTAGCGCCCACTTCTAAAGATCGATATGATGTATAATGACACCAGCATCTAAAGCAGTTTTCATATTCTTCAATATACATTCAGAAATTTGCGCTAGCTTTTCTTCATAAGTACCGCCTTTATTCAGCTGATGTGCCCAGCGCCGCAATTGTCTTTCAGACTTGACAGATCTGTATTTCTGTTGGACGGTTTTGAAGCTATAGTTTTTTGTCTTACCAGACCTCCAGTATTGAACTGCTTTTGTTTGTAATCGTAGTTCAACTCATCATCACTGGAACAGGCGTCAGAATCACGATCACCGGTATCCTTTTGCCATACGGTATCTCCTACAGCATTGGATTCGTACTGTTTAAATTGTTCTTGAAAAGTGAGCGTTTCTTCCTCTATCATTTCAACTCCATTATAGTCTTGCATGGAACTGATCAAAATTTGATCAAAACTGTCCGCAAGTTCAATTTCCGCGTTGTTAACCGGCGTTTGTGAAATATCCATAGCTTCAAATGTAGCTAGTAGAAGTTTTATAACGTTTATTGGGTTGACTTTCATGGCTGATGAAATTTGTATTTTCCAACACACAGTATACTGTTTGTGGCTCACTTTAACGTGAAATGGAAGAATCCGAATGCTAACCGTCTTATAAAGCAAGCGATAAAACTGCAAACTATTGACAACTTGAACTGCCAGAGGCTAATCACACATTACCCGAAAATGTAACACACATTTCGGGTAATGTATGATTAACGTCTTGCAGTTCAAGATGACAATAGCTTGCAGTTTGATATTTGCGCAGTTTAAAAATTCTGCGTAGAATAAAAATTTTGCGCAAATATCGTTATCGCGTCATGACGCGATAAGAATATTCGCTCTGGAAGAATTAATTATTGCAGTTAGTCGAGAAACTTTGATACGTAGGCAAATAAACTTTGGTCCGTTCGTTGATCGTATAACTTCATACACAGAGATAAAAGATTTCCGAACGGGATCATTCTGGATAATGGCGCATTTACGAATCGAAGCGTAAACATTTATCTGCATATGATTTTTTTTACGCGGAATAAAAAAAACGAACAAACCAAATATATTTATATATAGCATTTGAATTTTATTAATAGTATCGTTAATATATTTTTGTTACTGCATTGCATCTTTGCATGGGAGATGCTTTCATAAAAACTTTTGAATTAGAGGAAGAAACATTTCGGTACGAAAATATAATTATGACAATATGAAAATATGAGTCTTATGAGTAAGGGGTAGTCCCACGTCCCCACTCCCAAAGTACCGCTCCTAAAGCTCAAAACGAATATGCCTGCACACACAAACATAGAATTGATATTACCGATTAAATGAAAGCAGTTTTAACGAAATTCGTGAAACCTTTTGCGAAACTTCAAACGAAAAGCAATTAGAGGGGTAGTTTACCTTTAAAATGTAAAAGCTTAAAAACGTATTAATTTAAAAACGCGGGAGAATATTTTGAATCCGCCGATACATGTTAAACACAGAAAACACGACGGTGATGAACAAATTTATGTTAGTGGTGGTTTACCCCCTTAAATTTGCTGTCCCGCTGAAACGCAAAAACGCGTCAACTTGAATTTTGATTCCCCTTCAAAAGGATACCTGTTTTATTACTTTTCATACAACTCTCTTAAGCGTGGGGTGAAAACGGCAAATGGAGGGGTGGTTTACCCCTTAATTATATTTTTAATCAACACTCTTGTAGTGGATTTTTCACTAATATATTCGCTTAATATTAGAGGAATTTTCGATTTTGGTTCATTCAGATCGGTGGACTGCTTGTGGAAGAAACTTTGAGGAGTGGTTTCATCCCCTAACACCGTTTTTCTGCCGATACAAAAAAGCATGTTCAATAGTTAGCAATGCTTTATCACATATATGAGTTTCAACGAAATCGAAAGCGGATACTTCAATGATGTTTCTCGTCAGAGGGGTAGTTACCCCTTAAGACGAATTTAATAATTTTGAAATATGATAAAACATTAAATTGTAGCTTATAAAAATATTTATAATCAGCGAATAAACTTTAAACAAAGAAAAAACGACCATGATAAATAAATTTATGTTAGGGGTGGTTTACCCCCTTAAATTTGCTATGCCGCCAAAACGCAAAAACCCGTCAACTTTAATTTTAATTCCCCTTCAAAATGATACTTGTTTTATTAATTTGCATACAACCCTCTTAAGTGTGGGGTGAAAAAAGGGAAATTGAGGGGTGATTTACCCCCTAATTTAATTTTTTCTTAACATTTTTATAGTGGATTTTTAATCGCTTTTCATTGGAAGAATTTTCGTTTGCGTTTCATTCAGATCGGTGGATTGCTTCTGGGTGAAACTGCAAGATCACCCCTCGACACGCCTTTCTTTGAGGGGCGGTTTCCCCTCTTAAATCTGTTTTTCCGCAGATTAAAAAAAATACGTGTCTTAAAGTTTTCGATGCTCTATCACATATATGAGTTTCAACAAAATCGGAGGCGGACACCTGAAGGATGTTCCTTGTAAGATGTTTGTTTGTTAAAGGATATACATAACCTTGCAATTTCTAAAAACCGATTTCTGGTTTATTTTATTTTCTTATCGAGTAGAGTCTTAACTTTAAAATGGTTAAAAAATGTTGTAAAAATTCCAAAAATTAACCGAGTTATGACGATTTTAGTGGAGCAGGTCTGAACGTCCCGCTGCGTTACGGATCTAGCGCTGCGCAGTGCGTTGTATGGTTTCTAAGGGCATTGATATGACTTTGTCCAACCAGGCTGGTTGATTGTCATACGGTACAGGAATCGCAGATTGATTGTACGAAAAATAATTGTGATTTTATCTCAAACAAGTAGTCCATACACCAAGGCACTTTCTTACAATTAACTTTTTCAAGTAACAATAGGAACGAAAGCGTCCATTTCATAGACAGGAATTATCAATAAAAGATGTTTAATTTTTTACTAGCTCCATTACTAATGCGGTCATAAGCGACGAAGATTAATCGCATCACCTCACACTCATCGTTTCGTTTCTTTAACTCATCGTACCGTCTTTCTCATGAAAATGTTTCTTGTTCATATCTCCATTATTAATGGAGCTAGCAAAAAATGAAAGAGATTTTTTGTCAATTCAAAAGGAATCATCTTTTATTTCAAACTTTCTTATACTAAATCCACTTTTTCGTCACAATCGTCATTATAACAATTAAATGTTTATAACGAAAAAAAAAATGTAGATCAATGTAAATGTTCTATTCGTATTGCCCGTACCCGAAACCATAAAAAACCACCGATATTGAGCAGACCTAAACATTTGTACGAAAATTGAATAAGGAAAGAGTTGATTTAGTAAGTTTTCTTCTCTTGGGTTTATCACGAAAGTATACTTTGCAATTTGGCGTACGTCATATCTCAAAATTCAATCGTCCGATTTACTTCAAATTTGGACTGAACATATTTTATAACATATTCAACTGACAGACAGGATGATTTTTTCATATGTTTCTCCGTTTGTTAATAACAACCGTTTAAAGTCGTTATTTTTTCCGCTATTAACTTTTGAATAAAACAATATTTTTTAAATTCCGTACGTCTCTAGATAATCTAATGTAGATTCCGTACTTGTCTAGGTATTCTAATGTAGATTGACGAGAATTATTGTTTTTTGTTCTATTTAAAAAAATGTGGATGCTAAATGTCACGCCGTGGAGCGCCTAAAAAAAGATAACAAAAGAAAATATTAGTAGTCGGCTATTTTGTACATAAAAAAAAGATATATATATTTTCTAACAGCTTGATATTCATACTAAATAGATGTGTAAATCATTTTATGAGTGAATCACTTTTTCATACGGGAAAAATTGTTAAATTCGCACATGACTTTATACCCGTTACTGTGGCCTAAGGCCACAGCATGAGATGACACACGGACCCAGGTTATCGGTCACATGACAACACAGGAAATAATAAGTGGCAGGGGGAAAAGGGTGCGATCACAGAAGACCGTGGGTGGGTACCCTCCGATAGCAGCGACGCATGTGACGGCGAGCGGAATAAAAAGTGGATCTCGTAACGGTGCCTCACGGCTTCATTAATATCTGGCTTCGTTTCCAGACCTGTATGTGAGACTGTATGTGAGACCGTAGTGTGGGTTCGTATGCCGTAAGACCTCTAAAGATCTTGTTTCTTTGGGGTTTCGGTAAAATGATCGGGAGGTTAGAAATTGTTTGACGATACAGCGTTTAATAAAACGATTGGGGTTTTAGTCGTGCAGCTTGCAGTTACATATATATACTGGGTGTCCCATTTTTGAGTTACACCTGATTTATCTCCAAAAATACAGCTCCGATCCAGTATTGAGTATAATAAAACGTTCAGCTTCAAAGGAGGACGTTCAAAAAAAGATCTTTCTTATCTAAAATTTAAAATAGCGACGTTAAAATGGCCGACATGGCGTTTTACACCAAAAAATGCATCTGTCAAAAACTAACAACTTTTGTAGACATTTTTTTGACAAAGATCACAATTTTTACGTTAGAACACCATTATTTATTATTTTAGCGCTATCCACTATGTACCACGAGGAGGTCACGTCTTTAATATCTGTAGTATAAGTGTGCGTGTGTGTGTGTGTGTGGGTGTGAGTTTCTTTGGGTTTGTATGATAACGGGGATAAGGTTCCGAAAGCCAACCCCCTCCGATCGAGCTGAAATTTTGCACAGACCTTTTTTTTATTATTCTAAGACGACCCCTAAGAGGAGGCTAACCCAACAAACAGACCCAAACAAACAAACCTAAATAAACAAATTCAAACAAACCCACCAATCATACCCAAACAAACAACCCCAACCAACAAACCCAAACAAACTCGGGTGTGTGGAATCGTAGGGTGCATAGAATACTGGGGTGGACGCAAACCACCTCGGATGAGGGAGTGGAATCGTGGGGTGTGTAGAACACTGGGGTGGGCGCAGGGCACCACGGTGGGTGTGTGGGACCATGGGGTGCCGAAACAAACGGCGCTTTTTTTGGTTTATTTATTTTACATTTTTTTTGGTTCCTTATAGTTTCGTTTTTTTTTAGTTAATTTTTTTTCTATTTTGAAACCCAAACAAACAAACAAATCCAAACGGAGATTTTTTAATTTATTTTTTTTTTTTTTTTTTGGTTCTTTACTTTTTTTGGTTTTTATTTTATTTTATTCTACGAAGCCATTGAAGTGCAGTAGCGCGGTCCGTTAAAATTTCGGACAATTTGCATAAATTGTAAGTTTGACGGATTGGATCATCGGACATGGTGACGAATTGTGCCGAAGGACGATCCAAATAGAAAGGAGTAGAGATGAAAAGTGATCACTCGGTCGAACAGCGATCTTCTTTAAAAACAGCCATAGCGATGGTGAGGGAGATAAGAGAATTCGCGTAGGCTGGACGGAGATCCGCACAAAAGGGAGCGCGATAACGTATATATAGGTCTAGCCAGAACTGACACCTACCAGATATAGATATAGTGGGCGTACGGTAAAATAAATAACTTTAAAATTCAATATCTCGAAATCTATTGCGAGTCGGGAAAAATCCTTTTAGGGGTCGTCTTAGAATAATCAAAAGAAGGTCTATGCAAAATTTCAGCTCGTTCGGAGGAGGTTGGTTTTCGGAACTTCACCCTATTTTATAATCGTAAATTCCAATGGACTTGTACAAAGTATTTATATCGTCTCTTAATGACTCCGACGCGTAACAATGAATCGCCGATAGAAAATATGCGGTTCGATCATGCATTCTCGTCAACGACGGTCCAGTCTGGACTGCCCTCAAAAACGCCGAACCCCCTTGCAAAGGCTCCAGCTCGTTCTTCCGAAAAGCCCTTATCCAGCGGTGACGCGCCTTTCGATTGTTTACAGGCTCGTACAGGTTTCGGACAAAGCTCGAAAATGTTTACTTTAATTTCTCGTCCATAAAATTATTACTTTTAATTCTTCTGTACCGAGTATCGCTTACGTCTATAATAGACTCGGATCGTGGACAGACGTTCGGCAGTGAATATTTCGTTGTAGAGGAATGTACGCATTTTGGGGGGGGGGTCCGGCTTGGCGTGACGGTCTACGTATGTAAGGTGAGGGACGGGGGTGCAAGGTTTACGTCACGTCACGATTTCAGAACTGCCGGAAATAGCAAAATTTCTGAATGTTCAAATTTTGAATTTAAAACTCGCGCAATTTTACCGCGGAAAGTTGACAGCTTTCCATACGAAATGACAGTTAAGGGGGGGGGGAGTCATTGTGCAAGAACTTGCAGAGTAGCTTTCCCCACCTCACTTTACCCAAGTAAAATTTGAAAAAAAAACATTTTTTTGTTTTTTATAATTCTTGAAAGTACATATATTCAAAAATATTTTCGCCAAATTTTTGGTCACAAGTCCGAAAATTGGCGGTTACAGTCACTTTAGTAAGAACATGTAGCGCGATCGGTTAGTGCCTTCAGCCCCTACAGGCATCGTTCACAATAAATGAAGTGCAGGCTCTTATTATTTTGTGAAATATAATGAAGATAAAGAACCGTCATATCGCTTAGGACTAGATACTTTAATGTTTTTTTAAGGGGGGATTGTCTTTTTTTTCGCAAAATGTACCGCTTTTTAGGAATTTTTTTGTGAAGAAAGTATACAACGAAAAACTTGTGAAACTTGGCATATAGTTTTATTGATCTGTACATACAAAAAATTTTTTGAACAATTTCATCAAAAAATCCGCCTCCCACCCGCCTCGACGCGCGATGGTCCTTTTTTGATGGTGTGCACGATTACAGCCTTCACGTTCATCCTGCAATAAAAACCCAAAAAGCATTTTACTTTAGACACATATAGCTATCGTTCGATGAAAGGGAAAAAAAATTGACGATTTGGTGACGTTTTGAACTTGAAGTATCGATTTGTCGAAAAAAATTGATCGTTTTTTTGTTATAAATAAAAAACTATTAAACGTATTGCTTTTTTGCTTCATCAAACGATAACGGATGAAGGATGTCAGCTGAGCATTCTGTCCAAATTTGAAGGCAATCGGTTGAATAGTTTTTGAGAAATCGTGCACACCATCAAAAAAGGACCATCGCGCGTCGAGGGGGGTGGGAGGCGGATTTTGTGATGAAATTATTTAAAAAATTTTTTGTATGTAGTAAACAGATCAATAAAACTATATGCCAAGTTTCACAAGTTTTCCGTTGTATACTTTCTTCACAAAAAAATTCCCAAAAAGCGGTAAATTTTGCGAAAAAAAAGACAATCCCCCCTTAAAGACTGCTTGAATACAACAAAGGGCTTTGAAAATAGAAAAAAATGTCCAAACCGTTTGCAAACATTGTGTAAAAAAACTAAAATAAAAAATGGATAAGCATAACGATAGCTACATTTATATAGATATCGATAATTTTTTTACTTTTTATTTACAGATAACCTTTCATAAAAATATCGATGGGGCAATGAAGAGAAATTTTTTTTCGTCGTCAAATCAGGGCATATATCTCGGTTAATTTTAAAGATTTCTCCATAAAACTGACCTCAAACTAGATGACTATATACTTAATAAAATGAGTATAAACCGTATTCTTTCATAATGAGTTCGTCTATGAAAAATTGCTATTATTGACGACAAAGCATCCGTTACGTAACGGAATAGAGACGCGGGGGAGGTCCGGCCATGAGTTGCGTTCCTGGTAGGTTTCTTAACGTTGGTCGGTTAGATCTGTTCGTTATTAGTTATATGCGAGAAAAAAATAAGACGCGTCGAGAGAAAAAGTGCAGCTGCGAATTGCTAATCATACTTATCCTCGGCCTTATCTCGAAGCTTTCCATTATCATCAAGAACAAAAGGAACAGAGTCGACGAGATGGCAGTTTTCGAGTGTGTCGAATATAAATCTGGATGCTGTGCCACCTGTGTTGTGTCTTTTTTTCTTTCCCGTGCAATGAGCTTCTGGATGTACGGACATTAAAAGTTTGACGACAACAACAGCATGGACGGGTAGCCGACCTTCATTTCCGTTCGGCGGCGTCTTGACCTCGAGTCAATACCCACCCAGCCAAAGAGCCCCACGTATATCTATACGATATGGACATGTAATTTCGTTATATAGTTCCGTGTTGTGGCATCTGCGAATTGCATAAAAGAGGGCGGGAAGTACAAAGAGAAAGAAGAGACGGAGAGAGAGAAACACCACATATAAAACGGATAGCTTAATGAACAGAATGTCAAAAGTCAGATTCTACCAGCGCGGTGCCATTTACTAGCCCTTTGTTCTCTGTAGCTTGTGTGATCGTCGCCTTTTCTCTTGCTCTCCTAGGCACGCCACTCAATCTCAAAGAGAGTTGTAGCTTTTCAAGGGCAAACCAATCGGTTTAAGATGCAAATCCCGTGCCATTGAAAATGAACGAGTACTTGAGCGTTTCGTGCTTATCCTCAGCAATATCTGCTTACCTAATGAACAAGATCACGAATCTTCGAGCACACTCGTTCAAATTCGAGAATCGGCACGGTTTGCTTCATAAATAAGAAAGATGGTTATCCTTCTTATCTACGAAGCAACCGGCCTTTCCGGTTCTGCATCCGGTATCCTTATTTTACCTCTTTCGAATGTTTTCTAATGACATTTCGACTATTGATATTTTGGTACTTTTTTTCAACAAGATCCCAGTTGGCCTGTTCGTAGTTTTAATATTTGCAGGAAATCAAAATATGGTTGAAATACTTGTCACGATGTGTCGACCGAAATGAGGTTATATCAAATAATTTTTTTGCCAGACCTCAGTCCAACTGGTATACATAGAAAAATAAAATGAATAAGAATAATAGTACATCGCGCGAGGCGTAAAAGCCCCTGACTCCATGGTGCACACGAGTATTTAAATAACAAAACCGCGTTTTCCGACCTTTTGCATTTTCAAATACATATGACTGCGAGCAAGTGCCGAAGGTGTATTGCACACGGAAGCTGTATCGAACATGGAAGCAGGATCGCGTGCGCCGCGTGGGGTGGAGGGGGTGGGGCCCGCTGGGGTGAAGGGGGGCGGACCCCACCCGGACTGCAGACCCTGCAGTGTTAAAAGTTGCAATTTTAAGACCCATTATCTCCCAATCTAAATAGTCGACTGTTCTGAAATTTCACTCAAACATGCATAATAATATGAACAATGTCTGGTTAAAAATTGAACAAAATCTGTAGAAATCAAGATTGCGCGCTCGTACTACCTTAAGGTCTTATATACGCGATTTCGCAGATTTTCGAAGGTACTTTTCTACACGCGGTTAAAAAAAATGACGCATATATTAACAATATTTTTTTCATAGATCATTTATGCACATGGCGCACAATATTAACAAATGGCGGAGATATAACATAATAAAGCAATTTATTCTTTTTGCGCGCGCGTTGATGGTGAAAGTTCTCGGCATCGATGTGGGTATCTGGAAAAAAAATAAACATATTTATAATTGCATAATAAATGTATCTTCAGTATGAACCAACAATATTATTTAAAATAATTATTATAATACAAATTCGAAACTTAACATTTTTTACTCAATTTTATGTCGGTATTTTATTTGTTGTATTTTTTTGTGTCATTGAAATTTTTGTTTCTGTGCTTCACACGATAGGTGATGATACTAAGAATATGTTGTAAAAATTTCAAAGCGATGTGAACCTTCGTTCAAGAGTTAAAACTTTCACAAGGTTCAAGAAAGTGAATCGTGGAAAAACGGTTTTGAAATTGGCGGTCGGGCGCGCCGCGGGGTATCTATTATTCGCTGTGTGAGCAGAACCAAGCGGCCAGGGCTGGAAAAAAAACAGTTTTATTTCAAAAAGACCAAAACACCATGTTTTATTTAGGAAAGAAAGAAAACATGTTTTAAGTCAGTTATACCTAAAAGTTTTTCATGAGCCGATTAAAACAGGTTTTAAACATGTTTAAAACAGTATGAGGTATAACCTGTACTGTAGATGAGATCGTATTATATTAGTATTTATGTATTAATTACATTAAATAATAATAATTTGAAGTCGCTTACATAATGTCTTTTACTTCTTTACTCTTTGGCTTATAATTTGTAGTCGCATCAAGAGTTATTCAATAAAATAAGTATGTTAAAGTTAACATTTTTTTTTACATCGGTATGGCTCATTCACTCATCTCCTTAGACTTATTTCTGTTTAGTGCTGTCATAATTGCAACCAATTTAGCTGGTTTTTCCGTCCCAAGACGATTTCGTAATTTGGAATGCACTAATCCAAAAGTAGACAAAAATCTTTCAATTCCAGCAGATGAAGCAGTGGCTGTAAATAGTTGAGTTGTTAATTCTGTTGTCTCCGAATGTATTTTTCTTTCTAAGGATTTCCACCACTATAACACGTGTGTTTTCTGCAGAAGTTCTTCTTTAAACATATATTCTTTGAAGGGACAGGCCATTGCACGATACGTGAGCATATCTTTCATCGCCTGTGGAGAACGCGAATCTGTGAACTCCATACCTGATGTGTCCGCTTCTTCCGATAATTCTTCACCTTTGTATTTGGGATCCAAAATAAAAGCAGCAAAATGTGCTGGGCTCATGGCGAGGTCGTACCTGCCTTTCAGCTTGCTTTTTTCTTCCGATGACCAATCCAATGAGAAAAGAGACTTCCAGATATAAACAGATTCGCTTAAGACGCAGATATCTTTTGGAACGTGATCAAGAGCAATCGCTACTTTTTTAGATTTTTTTAAAGTAGTTTTCTACATTTTCTTTTAGCTCTATGTTCTGAACTTCTCTTACGACAGATAAGTCTAATACGGCTCTATGTTCGCTGCATACAAGATAGCAATACGTTATTAATCATACGTTAGCAAGATAGTGCCGGTTGCTAACGTATGACTCAAGACAGTCAGCGAGAGTGTTTCACCTAACATCTTGTAGCAGCACCAGTTTTTTCCACCAGCTTCCTTGTACTTTGCTCCAGGGAAATGGTGATATTTGAAATATTTGATATTTTTCACTCTTGATTTTAAATCTTGTTGCTGAATGTCTTTTGCGAATAAATGTAGGATACGTGCTGAACAACCATATGTAATTATGTTACCAATCTGACTGTCTTCCCGCTCTGCCAGTTGTCTTCTCATCTTTGCCATATTAGCGGCGTTGTCTGTTACGAAGCTGCGTACATGACAACCAAAATTTTGACATTTTTTTATACTGTCTACCGCCAGATGCAGAAGGTAATCACCGGTATGACTGTTATCTGCCGTATCTATGGTATCAATGAGATGAACTTCACCGTCATCATCAGTTGTGGTTGCACTGACACAAACGATGGGCTCGTTGTGAATGTTACTCCATCCATCTAGTGCCATACACACAACTTTTCCTTTCAAATCATTTTCCATTTCTTTCTCCACATCTCTGTGCACGTCATCTATAAATTTCCCTCCAATCAGTTTTCGATTTGGTGAGGTATAGCCGGGTCTTACAATTTTCAGTAACTTGATGAATTCTGGATGCTCAACGTGCCGAAATGCAGAGTTAGTGGCATATAAGTATTTCGCTATCTGCGTATCTGTTTTCTGCTTTTCTTTTTCCGACGTCATCACTACAAATTGCGACATCACATTCGATAGCGACAAAACTTCTTTCTTAGGTCTCTTTGCATTGGGCTCCACGTCGTCAGACTCGTCAGCGAGTTCGATTAAATCTTCGACATTTGTAAAATATCATTGTTACGTTATTCCTCTCCATTCAAATATTATTTGGGAATATAACTATCATCTATATGACTGTGCGTTTGTTTACTATAAAAAGTATTCAATATAAAGTCTGTCCCAACGCCCTCACTGTCCGGAGTTCCCTACACACTATTTCACCCTTGTGAACGTTGATTTCGACGCACAAAATTTTTTTCCTATATAATTAATGAGTACGCAAACTATTTTTTGAGTTAGTCAATCTACGAAATAAAATTTTCTACATAAAATTTAATGTCTACTAGGGAATAACGACGAAATTTTAGATCTCTAGAACTTATGGTTTAGGCAATGGGTACTTATATAAATCAGTTAGTCAGCCAGTTATGGTGCTGTTTTATACAACATGTAATAAAATTAAAGCAAGTCCTGAATGAAATTCGTTCTAAATTGATCACTGAATTGATTCCATCTATTTTCAACGCATGTAATTTTTTTGCCAAAAACCAATTCAAAATTGCTAAGAAATAAATTCACCTTACTGGTGATCCAACCTAACAGTTAAGAAAAAGTTAAAGACTGTTCACAGCACTCAAGGACTCAATACAGTATATCAATTCCAATCACGCTAACATTTCACACGTAAGCCGTAAATCTATTTTGTTAATTATAACAATGTTTTAGTTTAATAGATATGCGTTTCAGTCATTATCATTAGATTGCAATTAGATAATCTAATTGGTGTATCGGGCATCTTGCATGAAGTATGTTACATGTAGCTTAACTTAACAGTTAAATTTATTGTATAAATTGTATGAGCTTACCGTCACGGTTGCGACCTCTTAAAGTCGATGCACCTGATTTTGTAGATAAATAAACAGTACACTGTGTTTTCAAATGCACCCGCATTCGAGCGATCCGCCCCACCAAATTCTTCATGTGCGGAGTGGAAGTATTGACTTCCACTCCGCACATATTGTTTTTTAATTACCCTGCAGCTGCGTAAAATGTTGCTACAGTGGATCTTTTTTACGTCCTGTTAACATTATTTGTTTGCTATCGATTTTCGTCCATGCAAGCAAACTCGTGCGTATAGTATTAAGATAAAATAAGTTTTGTTTTTTATCCTGAAACTATCTCATACCAGAGAATACTAAATATTATTAGCTAACGCCAATGCAGAGCACATAGACAAACGGAAAGAAATCTGATTCACTCTTACGCACGATGTGACTGAGACTGAGTGCTGGGATTCCCCGAGAGCCAAGACAGTGCTGCCGTTGCTATGGCGACGCCACGTAGTAGGACTTTGGCGTCGTCACGACTTTGTATGATTTCATTCTCATTACATTTTAAGTTATGATCCAGTGTAAAGCGAAAACATCATTTAAAACAAAGAAACGAGCCTTCCAAATCCGTTTTCAAATAACGTTTACGCGCGAGAGTACATGATTATTCGAAGGAGAATGATTATGGCAAACCCGAATTTGATTGTCTCGGCTCGAATCGGTAGGGCAAAATTGGCGCGAACTGTGGGTATCTACTGCTAAACAATATAGTCGCTAGCCGCCGGAAAGTCTCGGCAGGCCTCGTGTGTGAGTTCGTACATACGGACACACAGTAAATGTGGTGATGCGCGCCGCGATAAATGTCAATCGATCTATTTTCTCGAAATCGTAAAAAATACCTACAAACTGTAGATATCCACGGATTTCCCAAAATATGCAATAGAATCGTATAATTCAGGTAGCAGAATGTTTATTTTGTGTATGGCTTCGCGGCTCTTCTCCTCACCAAATCGTGGCATTAGCCTAACTCTTTAATTCAAAGTATCACGGCTCTTGCATGGTAATAGAATCTGGATTTTTTTCCATTCGTTCGTTTATCAATTCCACATTATCTAATCAAATTTCGTGAAGATATGACGAGCCGTTTAAGAAATCCGTTGATATCTACTATCCAAATGGGCGGGTGGGGTATGCGGTGCTCTGTTAAGAACAGCATGCACACCAACATATCATGTTGGAACGAAAAGATTCGCAATTTGTAAAAACGGCAGTCATTGGATGCCTATGAGGATGATGGCAATCCTTTTATATCGTTTCTTAAAACCCGTTTAAAACCATGTGTGTTTACACTTTGTTTTATTCAGGATTATATTTTTAAATGTGTTTTAAATAGTGTTTTAAACAATTGTTTTAATCAATCGTTTAAAACGATGCCAACTCTGCAAGTGGCGCCGTGTGCCGGTGTAATATCAAAATTCTCTACTGACGAAATATTATACACGCAAACGCACGAACGTTAAAAGTATTTATTTACGTTCAATAATTTGAATATCTATAATAAAATAGTATTTTTAAGGTAAGTAGAACCACGGCAGCGCAATATAAAAAATTTGTGTTACAGTACCAAACATTTAGCATACGTTTTTCGCTACATTTCATTCTGTTTTGGGGTTAGGTGACAACTGTAAAACTTTCAGAAATGAGCCTGATCTCCATGCGAACGGGGTTTGGACCTATAACGTATGATATCGAATTCAACCCGAATACGATTGTGAAGGGCAAAGCTCTGGCAGTTTCACATGTGATTCGTGTTGAGGTGTTGAGCTACGTAGTGAAAATGTAAGCTTAATGATAAGAGGCAGTGTGATACCGCAAACATCAGTAAACGCCACTCCATACCTCCGTAACAGCAACAGGGCAGCACGAAATACAATGCTGATTTCGCTATATGGTATCTTTTGCCGCCGCATTAAGCTTTATTGTGACAGCACAATATTACGTTAAATGCTGTCAAATATGCGACAAAACAGTGGTTGCTTCGAAACAGCTTGCCGTCGATATGCTGTCCGGCTGTTGGCAATGCAGCACGCGTTATTACTCCAAACACACGACATCAGCGTGCCGTCCCTGTACCATCGCAGATGCGTCCCAGTGTGCTCGAAACAAGCCTTTAACTCGCCGCGACAGTTCGTCATCAATTCCTCGCTTTGTTGCCGCAATAGCGTGCTCTAATTGAGCCTATAACCGAACGGCACGACGTGCCGCCGCTTTGCCGTCCGTTTGCTGTTTCTTCGTTTCTGATTTTTTGATATAGCATAGCATCATGACGTGCTTTCCTGATGCCATACTTGTGTTGTGAGCATATTACTGACTGTGCGAATAGCGAGTGTGAGAATACCGCGCCCTAACTAAGCCTAAAACCGAACGGCACACCGTGCCGTCCCTTTGCCGTTCGTTTGCTATTTTTTCGTTTCTGATTTTTGTATATACCATAGCGACATATCGTGCTGTCCTGTTGCCATACTCGTATTGTTAGCATTTGCTGCAAAAAGGGTGTCATTCACTAGTCAATTTTGTAGGCAACTTTACGATGCTCCTCTTCGCAACTACACCGTCAAATTTATGTACGTGTCGTTAGTTTGCAGCTCAATTCGGAAGCAAACTCTACAATATTTACATCTTGAAATTGCGTTTCGTAACGTCAAGTTGCTGTTGTTATTCTGTTTCTCATTTTTTCACAGCACGTTTGTCTATCTGGGAAGTGTTTCGTGGTATTTCGGTGTTACGATAAAAGGTTGAGATAAAGAGAAATTTAATTGCAGTCCCCACTGACAACATTCTTCGGGTGTATTTCCACACTAAGGTACACGAGGATGAATATATTGCACTGCTAACGAACTTGAATTTCTATTAATAGCCATTGTAATGGTAAATTAATCATATAATATTATTGCAATTTTCTGCAAACACATTTTTGTAAGACGTAAAATGATGACATAATAAAAAAAAACATTAAGATATTGCATTTAATTATGTTTAACCAAGAACTATGTATTAAATATTTCACGCCATTTTGCGAGACCGAGAACCACGTTGAAAAACAATACTTTTGACCCGCACAGGATCCAGCTTCCCACGTTGCCCCACACAAGTTCACATGCAGGTTCCCGTACAGGAATTTATTTCCTGCGTTCTCCCGTACAGGATCCCGTACCGGACTCAGCTTCCCACGTTGACCCACACAGGTTCCCATGCAGGTCCCGTACAGGAATTTATTTCCTGCGTTCTCCCGTACAGGGTCCCGTACAGGATTCAGGTTCCCACGTTGCCCCACACAGGCTCCCATGCAGGTTTCCGTACAGGAATTTATTTCCTGCGTTCTCCCGTATAGGATCCCAATCAGGAATTTATTTCCTGCGCTCTCCCGTACAGGATCCCGTACAGGATTCAGCTTCCTACGTTGCCCCACATAGATTCCCATGCAGGTTCCTGTACAGGAATGTTCATCTTGTACAGGAAACCGTACGGGATCCCACACTTCCCTTGGCTGTCCCATACTTTCCCACACATTCCCACACTAAAACTCGTACGGGAATTTGCAGCAGGTCGGTCATTGCGACGCCCGCATAAAAAGTTTGATTAACTTTTGTGAGGATCCTACGGTATATTCATTGAAGCTCGATGAAAGAAGAACCACTAAAAATGAGAAGGCTTTGTACGTACGAGAGATTTCACTGAATGAGACTGAAATAATGCAAGTGTGCGTTGAAACTCGAGGACAGTCTCATTCAGATGAATGGTTTTCTGTGCGAAAGGTCAGGGTCTCCGCGAGCTCGCGAGCACATTCAATTAAAACAAGGACGGTTCGAACCTCAATCACATCAATCGAAGACGGTTGATGCTCTGATAAATGATTTTTTGACCCCCTCAAATTTGGGCGGTACAGCAAAGAAAAATACTCAGTACGGTTTGAAAAATGAGTATACGGCTCTAAAAGAGTATGAAGCTATTCATGGAACGAAAGTGGTTCAAACAGGAGTAGTTGTGTTGGAAACCCAGCTATGGCTTTGCGCATCGCCTGATAGTGTTGTTAAAGAAGAAGGGTGCATAACAAAAATTCTAGAAATCAAGTACCCTGCTTTATAAGAAAAGGTTTCAGTTGTAGACCTTGATTTGCATACAGCAAGTGTAAACTATTTGTATTTTGAAACTGGTAGTTTTGAATTTTAAAAAAGTCATGTGTATTATAGCCAATGTCAGACACAATTGTACGTGACTGGGCTGACGGTATGTGACTTGTACGTCCGGTCTTCTAAGGGAAGCTGTATGGTGGAAGTGCACAGAGACGAGCCTTTTTTAAAAGGTTTGATTCCAAAATTGGAAACCTTTTATTTCAAACATTTCTTAGTACGTTTTTCGAACGAGAATAATAATAATAATAATAAGGAAAATATACTGCACGTGGGGACAAACGTCGGTGATCGTTCCAAAGAATAATATACGTATTAATATACTGTATGTGGGAACTAACGTCTGTGATCGATCCAAAGAATAAAATACTTATTAATATATTGTACGTAGGGATAAACGTCTGTGATCGTTACAAACAATTAAAGACTGCTTAATAATATATTGTACGTAGGGATAAATGTCTGTGATCGTTCAAAACAATGAAAGACTGCTTGATAATATATTGTATGTAGGGGTAAGCGTCTGTGATCGTTCAAAAGAATAAAATATTACAAATTTATAATTTATTGTTTTATTCCATTTTAGGGGTGGCATTTTTATTTTTATGTGTGAACCCAAACATATTATACAGTAGCGTGCAAAAGTTTCGAGGCACCCTATTTTTCGTGGATGTTGCATAGAAATACGATGGTACGGGAAATACAAACAAGTGATGACACTTATAATTGGCGTCGAGATGCTTGATATTTAAAAAAAGTGGTATAAACAGCAATATCACTCTTCAACAATTAATTATCCAACAGTTTTTATTTAATGACTGTGCAAGAGTATACGGTTATATACTATTGCGTATGAAAACAAAAAACAAAACATTATAAAAATAACAAAACATGGTTTAGTTTTCTCTCTAGAGTTAATACTTCGTTGCCATGCCCTTAGCAGCGATTACAGCAGCACATCGTCGGGTTATAGACGCAATTAATTGCGAGATGCGATGTTGTGGCATCTTTTCCCGCTCATATTGCAAATGATCCCATAATTCCGTCTTGTTGGAGTGATTCTTCGTTCCAACGCGAACCTTCAGCTCTTGCCACAAATGTTCAATCGGATTTCAATCCGGTGACTGCGAGAGCCAGTCGTGACGGCGCACTTTTCGGCTTTCAAGGAAACTCTTCACAAGACGTGAAGCATGTTTGGGATCATTGTCGTGTTGAAATATCCACCCATTCGGGATATTTTTCTTTGCAAATGGGAGCATATGGTCTTGCAATATATTTCGATACATTATAGCGTCCATATTGCCTTGGATTTCTATTAGCGGACCTGTACCGTTATCAGAAAATGCTCCCCAAACTTTAACACTTCCGCCACCGTGTTTTACAGTTGGAATTTGATATCGTACATCATATCTGGTACCTGCTGGACGTCTTACGTACTTGCGACCAACACTTCCGAAAAATTGAAATTTGCATTCGTCGGAAAAAAGAACTTTCCGCCCATTCGATACTGCCCAATGTTGATATTTTTTGGAAAAATGCAATCTAGCCTTCTTATTCTTTGTGCCAATGAGTGGTTTCTTTACACCGACGCGCCTAATCAATCACACAGCCCTTCAGACGTCGGGATACCGTACTCCGACTGATATCGGCAAGATTTTCACTGCGTAGTTCTCGCGAAATTATTGCTGCAGTTTTTCGCGGATCTATGACCCACTTTCTTTTAATGATTTTGTCCACGCGTTTTGGAGTTTTTCTTCGTCTACCGCTTCGACTTTTATCACACAACGAATTTGTTGATTTATATTTCACGATAAAACAGTTTACTGTGCTTTTCCCAATGGATAGAGTATTTGCAATATCACGAGAACTCTTTACTTTTTCAAATAGTTTTAACACAACTTCGCGGACTTCAATTTTTGTGTGTTTCGCCATTGCGGCAGAAATATAACTGATTTTTTCATGGTTCTTTATGTTTCGAACTAACGCGAAAGAAAGCGCGGGAGAAAACGTAAACAAACCGTGTGGCTGGAGAAGGTGAGACAGCGGCCCAATTTTTTTGCACACTAACCGAACCCGTGCGACGCTGTACACAAACCATACACTATACAAACAAAATAATAAACCACGCTGTTATGCATATCATAGCTCCCTCAAATATTTGGAATAATGGAGAGGTTCATGCATTAAATATTTTATCGAATAACTGAGAAAAAAGGTTGGACTGAAACTTTTGCACGCCACGTGTATGCAAATTATGTCATGAATACACTCTAATCTCCTTGTGCGACATCACTTTCCTCTACATCGCCGTCGTTAATAATCAGTGGCTGCAAATTGACGAGTGCAGCACATATAAATACAATGTTATCGGCATGAGGAAGCATATCAATTGAAAATTTATCTAAAATTTTGTAAATGCGCAATCTCTGCATGATTCTTTCGATGTGAATTCTCAATTTCGCGACTTAATATGTTTTCGCAGCATCTTCAGCCGAAAAGTGTCCGTTGTGTAAGAATGGCGGCATAACAATTAGAGCTCCTTTTCCATTTTCATCGAGAACCGTTTGAATTCCAGGAAACCCCTTATCAGCGAGAACTACATCATAAGGCTGGAGCAAGTCTAATATCCCTGAATCAATAGTGATTTGACAGTCACTAGTTCGTCCTCCATAACAATTTGATATAAATTAAATTAAATCACCCGGAGTGCATCGAACGAGTACTTTCACCGTAAAGCCTTTTTGTCGTGTGAATACATGTAAACCCGATTGTCGACAGTACTTGGTTCCTCCGCTCTGATTTCGGTGCAATCGATAATTACTGTGGTATTCCCATATAAATTTTTGAATACCTCGGGCATAGTACTTTGAATTACGTCACGACAAGGCCACATAATAAAGTTACTACAAACTATTCTTAGCACCTGCAAAACGGTGAAAAAGATACGAGATGCGGTTGTTCTGTGAACACGAAATAAAATGCTTATGGCTGAGAACGACATTCCGCTTTTCAGCTTCATGAGAAATATGAGAAGCCGATTTTCTTCTGTTTGTTTTTCGGTAACGAATTCAGCAATAATTGAAAAGTCGATAATGTCACACCACCGAGATAAAGTATTTCTTGGTCCTTCGTTATTGACGATATACCATGAAGCCCTGTTATACATACAGCCAAATCTTCCACAATACAATCACGATTATCAGGACCAATCGCTGTGTCGATCTGAACAATACACGGACCGCAACACTTGTCACTACTCTGCCTCTTCTTTACAATGGCTGAGCTTCCATGGTTTTCAGGTATAAAAACTTGAGTTTGTGCGTGGCAAATATCGTTGTACACATAATGTGTGCATATAAATGTTTTAGTTCCTCCGTAAAGATTTCGATGGTCCGCAGTCAAGCCAACCATTTCAACTTGAACTTCCTGGTCAATGGTGAGCAATATTGTTGGGGGCTCGATTAGTTCATCCAGATGATGAGATGGCTGTCGCAGCGCCTGCTGCGGGGTATTTTCCTCTGCGTCAACTCTTGTTACGCTTTCCTTCTTGCGTTGTCTGACGTACTGTCTTCGACGCATACTCCTGTCAAATCTACACAAAATAAACCCTTATTTCATTTTTCAGAATTAATGATGTCGTTTAATTTTGTTTACCGTTGAATTGCACATTTCTAGCGCGAACTCAATTCTGGGTCTTTTCTCCCTGAGATACTGGGAACGTAAGGGGGCATCCCTTAATTACGTGAGGTGATTTTGGCGATTTTTCGACCCCCCCCCCCCTCTCCCCCTGGTGAGATGTCGTGAGATTTTGCTCGACCCCCTCCCCCCTCCCCTAATCTCACGTGAGATTTTTTAAAATGCATACGTTCACGGAAAATAAATTGTAGTAGAAGTAACTGCGGTTGTAATACCATTTACTCCACCATGTAAAGTAGTAGGGAGACTCTCCCTACGTGATAAAAATTATGTTTTTACTAAAATTACTAAAATTACGTGATATTTGTCAAAGCCCCCCTCTCCCCCACGTGAGATTGGGTGAGATGTCGCTCGACCCCCCCCCCCCCTAAACGCCTCACGTAATTAATGGACGTCCTCTAACTCGGACTCAACGAAATTAAAGATGATTGGTTTCCCACAAAGTGGGCACTGCATATTCGTGAGGGTTTTGCTGGTTCCCAATTATGTGAACTACTAACAAATCATTTTTTTTAATTATTCGCGTGACAAAATCACCTGCGTGCATATCTTTCAAAAGACCAATCAACATAACCTTGAAAAATATACTTACTTCATTTTATTAACCCAATCTATCCACAGTTTTTTTGCACGGCTTTATAACTTGCTGCCGGGAACGAATAAAATTTGATTTCTCTACTCGTGGATCTCAATATATTTTTGCACGATTTTACACAACAACTAACGTTTCCTTTGCGTGGCTTTTCCATTGCTAAGCTCTATAAGACAACGATTGACTGTCCGGTAGAATATGCGAATTCCGGCCACCATGAGCGCCCTAAGTCCTAGCCAGACGCTATAGTATGGCATTGCACACAGCGAATAAATGCAATCTGTAAAGCTTAAAATATTCCTAACCATTCAAGCTAATGGAATCAAAATTTAAAAAAAATGAAAAATATTGAAATTTTTCGCGTCTATAAGGCCTCAATAATGAATAATCCAAACGCGTCGTATGCAGACGCTGCGCGACCGGAGTGGAGCTAAAGCGGTTGACTACTATCGCCCCTCGTGGAGACGGGCAATAAGGGGGACAAGATATTCGAGGAGTGTCACCCCTATGCTATACGATAAACGAAAACGCGTTTTGTCCCGGCTTTTTAGTTCTTGAAACCGCCACTACCTAGCGTTGGCTGTTATGTTACAGCCTTCGGCTCTAAATACTCCGATCAGCTGAGCGATTCGATACTTTCGTTTCGTGCTGTTATCGATATTGCGATAACAGCACGCACGGTTACAGCGATAACAGAATCTATCATACACGCGAATAATGGTTTTCATAAATTTATCTACACTAGACTTTTATTCGTGTAAAATATTCGAAACACCGGTGCAACGTACATCCATACGCATGCCTGTCACACGACTACTAGCGCCACAGTGCGACAAAGACATTTTGCAAACAGCATTTATCTACCAGTGTCAGCCCCCGGCTAGGCCCTAAAAGACCTCTTTTAGGTCCCTTCTACACGCACGAAAAAGCGAGAAAAAAATATAGTTGTGCTATATAATTGACGTTGAAGTTTGCATCGTTAGAATGCAACGATTGTTGTTTTATTCATTTTACACTTCTTTAATGTTATGCTTATCCAAAGCTTTTTTGCAAATTGAGGTCGTAAGTCTCCAATATAAATACGTAAAAACGTTTAGATGATTTGCACAGCCCAAAAATTGAACTATTAGAAAAATGAATTTTGCTTGCGTTCCAACGATGCAAACTTCAACATCATAAGAATAATTGATATCACAATTATGTGCAAAGTTTAAATTGGTCTTTCATTTAATAGATTGACAACGGAGGTATGATCGATTCTTATGGATGGCAAAAATAAAGCTAATAAGTCCCTCTCGCGGTTTTCCACGTAGCTAGCGTTTCGTACTATGCACCAACTAGAGCTACTCAAGCCCAATGTGAACGGAACACAGATCGATGACGAGCACCACAAAACAAAAGCCCCTCGAATTGTTCTATGTAGTCCCTATCAACGGTGGATAGATGGGCATTGAAATAGTACATTATACATGAGACGCGAATATATACGTATGCAAATTCCTACAGTGCTACGTATTTATGCCGCATGCGTACCGAGTTCCTCACATAATCCAATATACACACCGGATAATTTGCACGTCCACGTCGTAATCGAATGGACAAGGTTTACCATTAACTCATCGTCATTATTCTCTCTCTCTCTCTCTCTCTCTCTCTCTCTCTCTCTCTCTCTCTCTCTCTCTCTCTCTCTCTCTCTTTCTCTCCCTCCCTCTTTTCCTCGGCGAGCAACTATCGGCACGCGGGACCTGCCGGATTTGCGATGTTTGGGCGAACGCTTTGTCCCTAGCTCTATTTCCTGCGATCAGCGTTCCTTGATCTTTTGCCTGTACCGCTGCGCTCGTTTAGCGCGAGTGTTCGCACCGGCCCATGCACGTGCCATCAGGCCTGGGGTTTTCCTCCTCTCTCCCTCTTGCTAGCATCTCTCGGCATTCCTTGAGGTGCTCGTAGTGCACGACGGCTTCACCTGTGGCATCCCGAATTTCCTTGTGAATGTTTCTCGCAGATTTCACAACTTCATGAATAGCAAATATGTTCTTGCCGAATCTCTCAAGTGCCTCCATTTCTTCAGTTTCCAGCAGCGCCACCCGCTTTTTATCTCCATTTCATTCCACTTTGTCTGCTTTGGTTACCTACATAGGTTGGGATTCCAGCTCTTATTAACGACGGATCCGACCCCCTGCACCGTAATTGGTTTTTCAACGGTTGTACTTGCCATATTTGGTTTATTTACGGGGTTCCTTCCCCTAGGTTTGTCATAGGGGTGTCCTTCCCCTTCGCACCACTTTTGGTCCGTGGGGGCTATTTATTTCGCCCCAGTCCGCCAGTCGCTCCAACAGGGTCGGATCTTCCGGTGAGGACCTCCCCCATCCGCCACCCGGGGACGCGCTCCAGTCGGAGATGGGTGTCTCCGCGGAGGAGACGTCCTAAAAAGGACATACACCCCCCCCCCCCCTGGGTCTATCTATCTATCTTTTTCTTTTCTTTTTTTTGGAGGAGGGGAAATCTTCTATAAGACGTCCAGGTGTTGCAGGTAGTGTCGAATTTGTACCGACTAAAACCCCTTCTCCCTCTCTACACCCCGCATCGGTACCGCTTTCGCATAACTTCCATGTAGTGTGTTTTGGTCCTCTCTGAAACTCCGCTGTTCCGATAACTTTTCCGTTACTCTCCGGCTTCCTCAGGCTGTCCCAGGTCGAGGTTTGTCTGGCCTTTGGCCGTGTTGCTCTTTACAGTTTCTAGTTCTCTTTTTATCTGCATCGTTCTTTCGATAAAGAGTGATGTCGCCGTCCATATTCTATCTGCGCTGAGCATCAACGGGATCAAGTTGTCTTCGTTGATCGTTCTGTTTCCTATTTGGACTTCCAGGTTCCTTCGTCCTGTTTCTGTAGAAGGGCACTCAAAAACAGCGTGCTGCGCGTCATCCGCTTTCTCGTTTTTTTTTTGAATGCGTCAAGTATTCGTTGAAGCAACCGTGCCCTGTTAGCGCCTGCGTAAGTTCGTAATTCATTTGTCCGTGGGGTCTTTCAGTCCACTCGGCTATGTCGGGGATGAGTCGGTGTGTCCATCTCCCTTTGGTATCCGTGTCCCAGCGTTCCTGCCAACGCCTGAGTAACCTTTGGCGGGCCCTATCTTTTGCCGCTGCCCTTACCTCATCGGCAATCGGGGTCGCGTCGTTTGGTGAATATCCTGGTAAATTCCGCTTTTTTCTCTTGCCAGTTAATCAATCGGTGGTGTGGTAGCGAGGACCAGTGCCGCGTTCTCAGAAACTGTCCTATACGCAAATATTGTTCGTATGGAACTGCGTCTCTATAGTGCTGCGAGTTTTCGTCGCGCTCCCGGCTTTCTCCATAGCGTCTACTCATATTTCTGCTCCATACAGGAATTTCGAGCGGATAACGCTATTAAGGAGTCTCCTTTTTAGCTCACTGGGCCCGTCGACATTCGGCGTAAGCCTGGCTAGAGCCGCTGCAGTCGAAGCTGCTTTCTCGCCTACGATATTCACGTGCTCCGTGAACCTCAGACCGGTATCTATCTGCACTGCTAAGTACCTGAGAAATTTACGCCAGCTTGAGGTTTGGCCGTCCAGTTGCAGCGTTGACGTTGTGAAGACCCTCCTATCCGTGATGAGAACTGCTTCCGTTTTATGAACTGCTAGTTCCAGCCCACTCTCTCTCTCTCTCTCAGCCACTTGCTAGCTCGGCGAAGGCTCTCATTCGCCGCTACCTTCAGCAGTTTCGTGGACTTCGCCGTCGCCACCAAGCCTACGTCGTCCGCAAAGCCAACCATTTCTGATTCACCCGGGAGCTTCAGCTTAAGAAGGTCGTCGTACATAATGTTCCACAGGAACGGTCCTAGGACCGATCCCTGCGGTACCCCTGCCGTCACTTCCTACTCCACCGGTCCTTGCTCCGTGTCGGAGATCAGTGTCCTATCGCTGATGTAGCTTTCTATCATGTGTTTCTATCGATATGCCGGCATCTTCCTGTTTACCATCGCCTCCATGATCTTTCCCCACCTGGCTGTGTTGAAGGCGTTTCGGATGTCTAAGGTTATCACCGCGCACAAGCCCGTCCTCTGCCGCGGACCCTGTTTCACCTTAGCTGCCATTTCGGTCACGCACGCTATAGATCTACCATCGATCGCCCTTTCCGGAAGCCATACTGCCTCGGGGACAGCCCTCTGTTTCCTTCTATGTGCTTGACCCGTCGCCGAAGCAGAAGTCTCTCGAACAACTTTCCAGTTGCGTCGATAAGACACAACTGGGCCGGTACGATGACGACTGCTCGTTCTTTTCTTTTCGTAGCAAGACTAGGCCCTGTCTTTTCCACCTTATATGGAAAACTCCTTTCTGTAGGCATTTGTTGAAGGCCTTCAGCAGCCCTTCTGGCCATGTTTCCACTACTATTTTGAGTGCCTCGTTGGAGATACAATCTGGCCCGGGAGTCTTGCCCGGCTATAATCGCTTTGCCGCTGTCTGCAGTTTTTCAATGCGAAAGGGCGTAGAGGCCACTTCCTGAGAAGGTCTTGAAACTCTTTTCTCATGCATGGAAAATAGTGCTTCGACTATTCTGCTCATGCGTGCTGGGCAAGCCAGGACAGGGATCTGGTTCCTGTTGAAGCTAACGTGACGTTAATAACCGACCCGGGGTTCCCACGACGGAATGTGTACTCGTTCGCTTCGTTGAGTACCACCAGATTGATTGCCGCTATCAGTTCTGACAGTGCCTCTCCTCTTCTCTCCAGCCGTGTGGAACCCCAATCTGGCGACTTGCTGTTGAAGTCCCCGGTTACGAGAACCTCACCACTTGCCGTTCTTATGCTGTCCTCCAGGTCGTCCAGGTGGACGATGAAGTTGTCATACTGCGAATTTGGCGAGAAGTAACAACTGTACACTCTCACTCCATCAAGTTCCGTCCATACATAGTTTTCTGCCGTTTTGCGGACTGCTCTGATTTCCATGCTGCGGTTCAGGATTACTATAGCCGCTCTGGCTATTTCGTCCTGGTACCTGGTTCTGGTCTCGGCGGAGGAGAAGTCCTAAAAAGGGCGTACACCCCCTCTAGGTCTATCTTTCTATCTATCTATCTATCTTTCTATCTATCGATCTATCTATCTATATCGATAACATCATTATCATTCCGAAAACAGGTGTATTTACATGTACTATTTATCTACATAATATGTAAAACGACTAACGTAACCATCGAGCCAGTGGCTTCTAATTTGTATAGGATTGATATTTACAGCGTTCGAGTGCAATGAAGATTAATTTTTTGAATAGCTCAATTTTCTTTCAGCAGATTTTAGCTACGAAAACCCCCCAACCATTTATTGAAATGCCTATTGGGAGATCTGCAATTAAAATTTGCAAAAATAAACATTCGGTATCATAATAAAAATAAGGCAATCAAAATATGAATATGAATTTTCGTTGCATTCTAACGATGGAAATGGCAAAACCATTAATTTCTGCTATATTGTGTCTACTTTATCTTATTTAGAACACCGTAAATACAAAGCTAGTCTTCCGTAATTTTTTAACTGTTCCTCGCTTGCGGAGCGAACTTACTCAATTCTTTTAAATAATCGGAACATATTGTCAATTTTCTGAAATGCACCTTTCTACAAATGATACAGCTTATCGATTAATTGTTCGATTAATTTTTCTTCATTTATTAAAAGTTTGACGTGGCGATTTTAAATTGTTGACATTTTTGCAAAACTCAACTTGGGAAAGATCCTTTGGAGATGTTCACCAATATGAACACCCTTAACCCCTTGACTGTCAGTGACACAATATGGGCAGAAAAAAGTTGTGCCACTTTTGTGTCATGACACATATGTGAGCCTTTAAAAAAAAAACATGTTTTTACTACATCGACTTAACTGTAATTTGGTCAACCATGGTTTTTGAGGTCGATGAACTCGAATCTGAAATCTTATATCCAAAATTCGAAATGGCGGATCCAATATAGCGGATGCAAATTCTAAAAATAGGTTGATTCTGACGAAAGTATCCAAATCTGAAATTAGATTTCCAAATTTCAAAATGGCAGATCCAATATGGCGGCCGCAAATTCGAAAAATAGTTTCACTCCGACGAACGTAAGTATGTGATGATTTTTGAGGTCGCTGAAATTGAATTTCTAAAATTCAAAATGGCGGCTCCAATATGGCGGACGCAAATTCGAAAAATGGTTTGATTTCGACGAATGTGAAAAGTTATGGTTTTTGAGGTCGCTGAATCCACGGTCTTACATACAGATCTTGCAACGAAACTAAATTTTCGTTGTGGGGGTAGGCACGCTTATCATCTCCACTTTTTGATTCACTAGGCGCCGCTAAGCATCGCCACTAGCAAGGGGAAGTGCTTTCTCCCTTACCTCTTACCGGCGAATAAGGCCAAGGTGTTTACGTCTGTTTTTATGGCGCGATTGTCGAAATAACCTTTATTTGCGACCATATACCACGAGGTACGCGATTTACCGTCATACATTTTTAAATCGTGTTTTTATGCATAAATGTCAATTGAACGATACAAAAAATTGCTCGATGCTATTCCGGGAGTGAAAGAGTCTCAGTACGTGTGTGAAAAACTTTTCGAAGAACGATGTATTGTGAGACATTGGAGAAAAAAGGATGTAAATGGTCGTATTATCGTTTTTTTATTGGTTTTATATATTATACAGTTTACACGACAGTACGGTACATTAAGTTAGGGCAAACGGCGCATGCGCGGCGGTCAGGAGGGAAAAGGACAGAAGAGCTATTTCTCTCCCCGTCGCACCACTACTTTCCCTTGCCGGCACCAAGCGGCAGAAATCGGAATAAAAAACAGAGCCGCTAAGGGTGCCTACCCCCACTACCGCCGTTGTCAGATCTGTATGTAAGACCGTGGATGAATCCAAAACGGAGATCAGATTTCTAAAATTCAAAATGGCGGATCCAACATGGCGAGAAAAAATTCAAAAAGTTGTTGGATTTCGACAAAAATTTGTATCGTTAGATGTTCGTGGTCGCGAATTTCGATTTTGAGTCCGGATTCTAAGTATCTGAAGCTCGGATACATCATGACGAATCAAACTTCAGCAAACGTCTTATGACAAATTATCCATAGTAAAAAATGTAAAAGAATATTGTTTTGGTTATATATCCCGCTCTCTGCCGTACCCAGGGTTACGAATCGAGAACGTGGCGGTTGTTGATTCCGAGTTTGTATTTTTTTGTACTTTTCGTATTTAAAATTTTTTTGTGCTTTTGGTATTAAATCTTTTTTTAATTTGTTTTTACTATTCATGTTTTGTTTCGTATTTTTTGGATTCTATTTTTTTGGAATTTTAAAATTTGTTTTTTTTTTATTATTTTTATTTCGATTTTATTCATTTTTTGTTGTTGTCTGTATCTATTGTTTTATTCTTGCATTTTTTGTGTTCGTAGGATTTTTATATTCAATAACTTATAATCTTCAGTTTTCGATTAGATATGGGACTCGAATAGGACTTGAATAGATTTGAGAGAAGGGGTAACGATGGAGTTAATCTGCAACTGAGAGCGTTCGAAAATACGTGTATCAAGCGAAACAAAGCCGGTCTATTGCAAGTGTGAGTGTTGTGTCTTTATTTCCGTGACCCAGAAGCCTATACGAGACCAAAAAATGTCTCGTTAGATATTTATATTGTTTATATTATTTTTTATATTATGTTAGATATTTTCTCGCATTTAGGCGCTCAAATTCAAATCAACTCAATAAAATCAAAACTGAAATGTTGTCCCGCCATGCTGGATCCACCACTTTTGATACTGAAAATGGAACCTCTGATTCGGATTCAGCGGACTCGAAAATCATAAGATACTTAGTTTGGTCAGAATCAAACCATTTCTCGAATTTGCATCCGCCCTAGTGGAATCGCCATTTTTGATTTTGGAAATCCGATTTCAGATTCGGATTCAGCGACTTTGAAAACCATAAGGTACTCACTTTCGTCGTGATCGAACGATTTTTCGAATTTGCGTCTGCCATATTGGATCTGCCATTTTGAATTTCGAAAATCTGATTTCAGATTAGGATTCAGTAAGCAATGTTCGTTATAGTTTTTCCTACTTAAGGTTTATATTTAAAAATTATGGGAATATTACAGAAAGGGTATCACACCGATAAAAATTGGATGCAAATATTTAGTTACCTTTGCCAGAATTTGTATCTCCCTTACACCGTTAAATTCATGTGACCGACTCAATGTGACAGAAGCGCATTGTTGCGGTTTTACTTGCACTTTTCTTCACTTTTCCGTAAAGTACACGTTAATTCCGTTTAATTTGCGTTTTTTCCTTCCTTGTCAAGTCGGTAATTGCAAACGTTTACAGGTGAGTCTCTCGATTTCCATTTTACTGTCGTTGACGGTGTTCTTCCTCCTGTTGGCCGAGATCATTCCACCTACCTCGCTAGTGGTACCGTTGCTCGGTAAATTTGTACTCTTCACGATGATCCTCGACACCTTCAGGTATTGAAAAAATCTTCTCGAGATCGAGAGAAGAAAATATTTTATTGCAAAATATGAAATTATATAGAAATATGATATACAACGATAACGTGACCAGCGGGACACGGTTGTAGGCATTTGTTAAATAATAATATTTTATCTGACAGCATATGCGTGACTGTTGTGGTGCTCAATGTTCACTTTCGATCGCCCCAGACTCACGTAATGGCCCCCTGGGTGCGACGTGTATTTATCCACGTTCTGCCACGGTTACTGGTAATGCGCAGGTAATTTAACAACACATTTTTTCTCCATCTGCCTTTTGCTATAAACGATCATAAATATCATAGGATCGAATATTTTTATTCCATACAAAAGGACATTTATCCCACCTGCCACTTCTTTGGTTATTTTCTATTTTTAATAAATGTCTCCCGAACGCTTTCAATTATCACGTCAATTATTTCCCCGTACGATCTTAAGGTTATGATAAAACGTGTACGTCATTAGAAAAAAATTCCGATTGATTATTTTCATCCGCACTCAGGCCGCAGTACCAAATCGACAAGAGGACATTGGACCCCCATCACAGTCAACGGGTCATGGTGAGAACTTGCAACGGCCTTGAACTCCGGGACCCGTCGTTATTCGCCGGGGCCTCGGCGTCGGAACTCGTCGAATCCTCGGTACTCTTCCCGAGCGTCGATTCACGCGATGAACTCAATCCCCGGTAAATTAAATCCCATCTTCGGTTTAATTTGATCAGTATTGAATGGCCACTTATATGTAATTACGAGGCTAAAACGATCGTCGAAATCAAACATAGGCAAAATTCGCCAGATTTTTCATCTGCAAGATTGGTATATACTAAGCTGTTTATTTTTTTAAATCACCCAATATATTGAAATTTTTGAACGACATAACGTTAACTGTATGTTCTAACGATCCGGTTGGCTCAAAACTCGAAACTCTCGAGTGATCGTAGCCAAATCCGATACCAACAAGCTATGAGTAATACTTCGTATAAGAGATGTCAGTCCGATATCTCAAAACTTGAGCAAATTTTGAACCCTTCGCAGATTCTTTCGATTCCGAAAAATCGCCAATTTCATAAAATATGAATTCTTTCAACGATTCTCATCACATTCAATTCAAATCGACCTTCTATTAAGCTTGTCGTGTGTAAAGAATTTCATCTCGCGATGAAAAAAATTTGAGAAAGTTGAAGCATTTTCTGAAATTACGAAAAATTATAGTTTCTGCGACATTTAAAGCGCCATGCCACTTGTTGTCAAATTCCATACGCACAGTGCTTCAGTAAAAACCCTCATCTTGATATTTCAACATTTGTCGACGTTAGAGCTTGAATAAACACAGTTATACCCACACACTATACATCCTTATATTTTCTCATAAACATGATTTCGCCACACTGTAGAACATCTCCATTTGATAGAAGCATTTTCGTTAAAATCTCCGATAAAAACACTCAGCGAGTAAAAATAGTAAAAACACTCACAGAGGGAACAAGCTCCCTCCATGAGGCAGCATATCCGAAGTGAATTTTTTTAAAGATGTTTTTATAAAAAATATATAAAACAAATTCTATAAAGATGTTGTACGGAAATGGACATATAGAACCCTCATAGATTTTACATACTGCTCAAGAATCTCATGCGACCGCGTATAGGAACTGAAAATTATGTGAATATGCACCCTATAAAATTTATATAGGTTTGCAATAGGATTTTCTCGGGATATGTGTATAAAATTCTCCACTTTTGTAAGACTTCTAGCTAGAATTCTATATAGAATCTATAAGGAGTTTATATGTCCGTTTTCGTATAACATCTCGATAGTTTTCATTCAATTAGCAGTTGGAAGATCGTGCTTGATTTGAGAAGCGATTGGATCATTCGAATGCTTCGTTGCAGAGAGTTGGAAGCGGTCAATTTGGGGAGCACGTGTCGAATCCATGGATCTCCAGCCGCGGCACCACCGCCACAGCAGCTTCCTACCGAAGACAGTGTTGATGCTCTTTGCAATGCTCTGCATCATTGGCATCACTGCCCAGAACTCTACAAAGCCATCGAGGCCATAAGGTTCATTGCTGATCACACAAAGAGAGAAGAAGACTCGACCAGAGTGAGTCATTCGTATTTTTCTTTAGCCTGCCATCCTCGTTGAAAAACGAATAGCTTTCTCATCATTAAGTGTAAACGCTGAAAATTTGGGTGGTTTTCGGGAATTTTTTGGAAGAAAAGTACTCAATTAAATGTTTCGGAAAATTAAGAATATATTTGGCTATTTTTTACCTATATTACATAATTTTTTCATAGAAGAATATTGAGATCCAAGCGACTTGTGCGCTGCCTTCGGAGCCGTCAAAAAAAAGTTCCTCCACTGCTGACATGATTTCGGTCGATTGAGTAGCTGAAAACGAAAACGGAAAAAATGTCGTTAAACTGGAAGGTATTTCCTGTACAATGACGTAGGATTTTCGAAAAATATCAAAATCTAACAAAATAGCGTAGTTATGAAAAAAAGTCTGTTTTCTTGCCTTCAAAATGGTCGTTTTTATTCAATGCCAAATCGTCAATTTTCATCCAATCTAAAATATCCTACGTCATTGTAGGGTAAAGATATTCAAGAGTACTCATTCAACTTCAAGTCAATCGGATAATTGCTCTTTGAGTTACAATGTCAGCAAATTTGACTCATTTCAAGAAAATGTCATTTTAAGAAAAACGCGTTTAAAGATTTAACTATCGATTTTTGCAAGAAAAAATTATTAGAGTTACGGCCTTGAATTTTTCACAGGATATTCTTGAAAGTATAAGCTGTCGAAAAAGACAATAAAAGAATCGATTTTTTGAAAGTGTCACACTGGTATATCGCCTTAATGGAAAACTTTCTCGTTGTTTTCCACACTTTAATGTGTAGACTGCTTGACAATATACCGGTCGTTAAGTCAAGTCTACAAATCCAGATTCCCGCACAATCTTACTATTTTTACCATCGTACGTCCCTAGGTATATCAAACAGTACAATCCATTGTATTTATATAACAAAGACGCAAATCCCTTTCATAATCGACATATTTTATTATAACTCTCGCCGCCATAGAAAAAAATGATTCTGATACCAAGCGGCCTAAATATATCGCACAGGACCCATATTAACAATAAATAAATAACGGGATTTCTTTTGTATTAATTTTTTTTACCGTTGATTCCTTTGTACGGGGTCTTCCTTCTTATTACATCCCCGCCATATTCCGCTTCTCACCCTCACCTTGCGGCCGCAGCCGACTTCTCCCTATATATCGCATTCGCCATAAAAATTCCGCCATGGGTGTAAGGAAACTGCGGAAAACCTATACCAATACACGCGGTCCCAGGTTTGTGTGGCAATATGGATCGTAATTAATAACACTGTAATTGTAATCCGCGTAATCAATATTATATTTCTATATTCGGATTATAATATAACGATTATATTATATTACCGATTGGTTATTAATACTATTTTATATATTGATACCGCGAAAATCATTTTTCGCGAAAATCCGCGAAAATCATTTTTCGATCGTCTTCTAGCGTGCGGCTAGCGATTAACTTTCCAACAATTCGATGGATGCCTTACGATGCCCCACTTATACAAAAAAAACCCTTACTTATCACTTACTTTACCGCACTTATGAGAAAAAATCCCCTTTTCAAAATTGAAAATCGCGTTGACTACTTTTGTCAAAGATTTACCATAATTATTATCACTTGCCCTGTAATCAATTATTCTTCGTACGGGTATGGAAGATTTATACTGCAAGATTAAAGATAGTTAGACTTCAACTTTTCGGGCAATGATTTCGGGCTCCTCTACACATAGAAACTATAATAACATGTATATACCATTTCTTTCTTATCACAATTGCATGTTTTTCTTATTATAAAACAAGGATATCCACTTAAGATTCCCCTACATTTTCTACGTTCAAACGTTCGCAAATATTTTCAGACTCGTAAATTTTTTCGTACCGGAACAACCTACGAAAATACGGATGAAATCACCAGAATTCCGATATTATAACCCGCGAATTTTGACCAAAAAGATCAATATTTTTTTGCCTGTAAATGCACTCCATATTTTGATATTCAAAATATGTTTGAAACTTTCTTATTATGAATGTAATCTTTTGTGACGGTACAATATTGCAGGTAAAAGAGGATTGGAAGTACGTGGCGATGGTGCTGGACAGGTTATTCCTGTGGATTTTCACACTCGCTGTGGTTGTCGGTACAGCTGGTATAATATTGCAAGCACCGACACTCTACGACGATCGCATACCAATAGACGTGAGACTCTCCGAGATCGCGTCAACCACTGCCAAACCGCACATCGTTACGAGCCTATGAGTAACACTCTCGTCATTCTATTGAAGAAACTTGAAGAAGCAAAGAAAAAGGAAACAACAAAAAAAAGAAGAAGTGACAAAAAAAACATATACCTTACGAGAAATAAATAGATGAATAAATGAAGATAAAAACCCCGTAAATACCTACAAAGCTCCCGTGAGAAAACAAAGGTCCATCCAATAATCTCCGTGTACAAGACTGAAAAGTCTTGATGCCGAAATAAACTCGCTAAATAAACGACTTAAAAATTGAACGTGCGCGCGCGGTCCCGAGCGTTATATAGCTTACTTGACGAACACTAAGGGAAACCGAAAAAAATGAAACTGATCGCAAGTATGATTTGAAATTATGAGTGAACTAATACTCGTGAAATTGTTTTAAAAGAAAGAAAGTTTTACGAGAGCGTCTCACCGGAAATGGCCAGCCTCATTTTTCGTTCCAGTGCCGTACATGACTAATTGTAAGCGAAAAGAAAATTTCACTACAATGATTTTCAAAATTTATCAACCGGGTTAACCATTTTCGACCGTTTACCACAGCTTCTTAGTGACTACGTGCTTCAGTGGAGTACAAACAATTTATCGGAGCTAACCGTGTCTCAAGGGGTTAGGCTACTGTGATGACCATAAAGTCAGGGTTATAGAAAGAAAAGAAAAAATTAAAGGAATAATTAAGATGATTGAAAAATCGTTTGGACATTTATTTGTATGTACATCAACAGAGTTGTGTACCAAATTTTATTTAAAAATAGTAATAATGAAAAAAGTTATATACAATCCCGTGAAAGACCTTAGGACGTGAGGACCAAGCGGTACTTGATTTTGGCCACCCGGTTGATGTGATACAAAAAAAAAGAGATTTCTTCTCAAAATAGGTAATATTGACTATGTCTTGACCGAGCTTTTTTAAGCGTATTTCAATGATCGAAAAAAAAATTTGCATTTTTTCGATGTTTCAAGGGAATATGACATCATTATTGTTAATAACTAATGAAAAAAAATGTTAAAAAGGAAAGCGTTGGTCAAGATTAAACTATTATTACACCGAATAAGTATACAAAATTTCAAGTCAATCCGTTTATTAGATGTTGAGAAATCGTGTACACCGTATTGAAAAACATAGTTTCGAGAAAAAAAACGCGTTTTAAGTTTTACTAGCGATTCTATCATTAGAATCAGAAGTGCCCCTTCAATATCCGATTCCTGCACCATATGTTGGACCTTCATCTTCAATTCGAGTTGCCTCAGGCGACGAATGATTTTTTTTATTTTCACAGTAGACTAACCTCTTAAATGATATATTACGTTAATGTGTATTATAGTACGAACTTTACAGCCGTTTTTGAACGTAAGTTTTGTGCTGCAATAGTGGGGAAGGTTTCCTCATAACACATGTTAAAATGTAGAAACTTGAACGTTGAGCGTCGAGCTTCTGATTGAGTTTATATTGGGATCGCTGCGTCACATAAAAAAATTGTCCATACGAACACACTCGTATGCTGTAAAGTATTATCCTAGGCGACGTTCGTGAAACTTTACGCGACTATCATTGGTTTAAATTGAATCCTTTTCGGAACAGTTTTCCGAGGATAGAACGCTCAATATTTTTTTCTCTTTCTTACGCCATCCGGGCAATAGTCCTCTGCTGTCTGATATTTCTTTTTAGACACATACATCAAGGCGTTGACGTCTAATATTGAAAGAACCGGGCTAGCATTCGATACAGTTGTTGGAAACGATTGGTAAAAAGTTTGCTCTTTGAAGTTTCACGAACGATAATTTCACATACATTACAATTCTTTTCAACGGCAATGAATTTTCATAAATTCTGTGGAACGACGCATTCGCGCGAGAACCACCCCAACAAGACGGCTGTTTGATACCTAACCTATATCGTACGACATTAAAAAATTAGATTCAATGGAAATTTCAATCGGCCACAAAAAGAACGATGTATAAATATCAATCGTTCGCAAAATTCCGAAAAAAAACCTACTCAAAACAATTACATGCCGAAAAGAAATTGATGGATTGATTTAGTTAGTAAATTGATTGATTTAGGCAGTAATGAAACTATCCGTTGTTATCAAATAACTTCGAATAATAATCCAATCTTGCTGGCATTCTGGAAGCAAATTACTGATATTTTGAAATCCATACCATCAAAATAAATAGTAATTCAATAAGATTTGGATCACTTTATTGATAGTATATATCGATTGATATATTCGTCGTTGTCACAAATATTATGTTCTTCTCTATTGACTCTTGAACGGCATGTTCGCATCGTGGTCGGACAAATTTCTACGGTGTGGTTAGTCAACCTTTCGAAAGGTGTAAAGTTCAATTTTATTTCGCATATGCCAATAGAAAGGAATAAAAGCAGAATCAATGGCCCTGGTACTCTGCAAGTACTCAAATAAGTTTCCCCTCAAAAACATATCCATAGTTCAAAAGTGGCTGGCGATTCATATTGAATCAAATTTCAAAATGTAATCCTATGCACAAATAATTCTCAACAATACTTCCGGTTCGTATCCAACGAAGAGAAAACTTTTTTCGTAACGAACAATCTCCAAGTAGCATTGTCGCGGTGTTCGTATGGTCTCAAAAAAAGAAGTCAAATGTCCTCTTTGTACCGAAGCACAAAAACCGGAACATTTTTATCCGCCTATTTATTTATTAACACGAATACATCTTAATTTTCGAGTCAATATCGCAACTGGGAGTTTTTCGCAACTACATTGAGAAAATTTCCGACCTTTCGAAAAGAATAATCGTTGTGCAGATGCCATGGCAAGAAGAAAACTTACGAATTTATAGAAAATAGCTTCAGACAACATACATCACGAATACTTGAAAAATATTTTACTCAAACAAACACCATGACAACGGCTCTAATTTTTGTACTCCCTGAATTCTCGGTGTAGATCCAATATGAAACTTTTTCTGTAGTAGCCGAAAATGGTTAAATTCGCGATATAAATGTATTGTAAAAAAAATATACATATACATATGCAATATATATGCTAAAAACCGAGACACTTAATTTTAAGTCGTACGTGGCGTGCGCGATGCATATGCGTATGTGTATGCGTGAGAGAGAGAGAGAGAGAGAGAAAGAGAGAGAGAGAGAGAGAGAGAGAGAGAGAGAGAGAGAGAGGTACGTGCATTTGCGTGAACGTCGAAAGCTCACGCCCGGATTTGCCGTGACGTGTTTGCCATGTTAGCTCTCAAAATCCAAGATAGTACTACGTGTAGAGACGACGGGCAGGGTGAAGGGGAAGAGTGTGTGATGTCGTATGTGTGTACCGACAAAAAAAATTACAAAGAAAAGAAAAAGAATTCATACCCACGAAACATATACTAGATTAATAGAGAGCTCATAAATATTCAATGTCTCGTGTCAGTTGCACCCGCTGGGGACTCTTTCGAAACGAAGCTACTCTGGCAAAGCTACATCTCTTTTCTCAACGTCCGGTACTTCTCGAGAACTCATAACATCCGTTTGTGTAACGGCGAGTTTTATTTTACAAAAAATAATTGAACGTCGTGCAGCTACATTGAATGAGATTGTTTGATCCGCATACGAGGAAAATTTGTTTTACTAAGAAAAAAAATTGTTCCGAAGTTGCTCTCTGTGTGGAATAAATTTCACGAGCACGGGTGTGCGGCGAAACATTTTTCGTTTCCGTAAGGGATTTTTCAGGAGCACCGGAATTAAATGAAGAAAAAAAATTGATAATCGATCCAAGCGAAATCGACGACGACAGACACAATTGACACGAGACAAAACATTGCCTGTTGCAGACTCAGGAAGAAAATAATTCGTTTCTCAACGCTACATCGAGCCTGTAATAAAGGGGCCATATTTTCACTAAAGAAAAGGGGAAAAAACATTAATAAAATAAAATAAACTAAAAGGAAGAAGGGAAAAATACAAACGTCGAGGGAGGCGAGTGCGTTTGGCACAACAATGAAATTCTAAATAATCTGCATCGATAGAATGGCGCAGAGGGAGAGAGAGAGCGAGAAGAAGAGAGAACGGAGGCACGGAGGGAGTGAAAAGAGGGCCGGTTCCGAACGAAAGGATTAGCCGGCCCATATTCGTATTGCTCATACATATATATGTTTTTAATAATGAATAACATTCGCAAATTACATTCGTTCCATTATAACTACTAATAATACGGTTATAAATAATATATACACGTACATTCGTATATTTAAATAAAAGAAGAAAAGAAAGACACAAGTATTTATGCGAGGTATTTAAGTGAAGTCGTATTTGTACGTATGATTGCGTTCGTAAATAAGTTTTAGTCTTCCCGTGAGAAATAATTCCGTTTCCTAACAACTCGCCTCAATTTTTCATCCAAACATCTTTCTACACTTATAACCCAAGTGAAAGCGAAGAAAAGAAGACAGAGACGGAAAGAGAGCGGGAGTAAGGAGGGGAAAGGAGATCATTTTGCCGAACACTATAGTAAAGTACATAGAGAGGAAACGCGGCAGTAATTGGCGCTAGAGAAAAAAAAAACAATTATTTCGATATACGGTAGGAAGTTTGTAGCGCTGTATTTATTAATGTTTGCCGAAGAATGGTAAACCCGACGGATTTATTCGATTGAAATGGTATTCGTTCGTACATTGGTTAAACTCACGATTCAATTTTCCATTCGATTGATCGTTTGTTAGTAAAATATTATTCAATTTAGATTAAGCTTTTTCCCCTCGGTTCACTGACTGATTTGTTAAAAAGAATTCTCGTTCACAACGAGGCATTCGATGCCAAGTTGACCCGACGAATTGTTTTTTAACGCTGTTTCATCACTAAACGGGCATAGACTTTCGCCAAGTTTCGTTAGCGAACGTTTCTCTTCCGAGTGTATTGAGTTTCGAGTGATATTATTCTTCATTCGTAATTTGAAATGCAAGAATTTTGGGAAATACGTGTGACGTTTGAGCTTATAACCGTCTCCAGTTGAAGTTCACGTTAAATGAGTTAGTGATGTGCCCTTAATATTTTGTACGATCTTTCCATCATTCTTAAAGTAAAGTTTTTTATGTACTAAGGGCAAAAGTACTACCGCTACGATTCCGTAATTGTTTGTTTAATTTCAAAAGAGATACGTAAATTTATTGAGTAGTCGTAGTGAACGCTCTGCGCAAAGATGGAACGAGTGCATCAAAAAATATAATGAATCTGATCCAATGTAGAAAGTATCGTTACATTATCGTCGAATTGGCACGGAAGGTCCCAATCGCATATTTTATTATAGACGAAAATGAACAAAGTGGAGAAACCTTAGTCGTACAATTTCACGAGCCTGAGGTGAGGAGGAAAAAACGTTGATACCTGTGCTAGGATGGTTGAAAAGAGCTTCTTTTGGCAAACAACCCGTTGACATCCTCATGCCTAGTTGGTAGAGACAGAAAAGAAAAGTCCCACGCTTGGTCAAAATATTTACTCGATTCACAGATTAAGTATTTCCTCAACGACATTCAGTGCGCGAGAAAATAGCCAATTTTCTATACGCGAACATTAAACGGCTCATCAAGATTCAGGCTATTTTGCAAATATTAATAATGTTTGGAAAGCTACGGATTTTCGCCCTTTTTCCAGTATCTTTATCACTTTAACCTCTCGACTTGTTTTTTATTTTCTAAAAGGCAAATATTTTTCAATGTCGATACATTATCTATGAGTTCGCTCGGACCCAATTGTTTACATGAAATGAACTTTAACGAGTTGCGCGATAGTTCTGTTTCTCAATTATCTATTTTGCCGAACGATAAATACTTTTTTGCATGAAATTGGAGCACGTCGACTATTCCACAGTGACAAAACAAATTTTCACTCAAGCTAAGATAAAAATCATCGTTTCTAATTGTAATTTTCCTCTGATTTTATTATTACCATTTGTACTTCGTTTGAAAAAATACGCCTCAATATGGGAAATTTTCTGGCCGCCAAGGTACGTGCGAGTGAGAATATACGAGCGCGTAAAATCGTAGTTTTTAAGTAAGCAATGAAATGTTTAAGAAGTTAGCACCAGTGATAGGTACCTAAATTAACGACTAATCATAAATTAACTATATTAAGAAGAAGCATTATAAAGGGTGACTCGAAATGACCTGACATTTGTATTTGTTAATAAAACGTATTATTTATTTGAAAAGTACGAGTATTTAAATTTTAATATAAGGTACAAACATAGAGGTTATGTGTGGAGCATAAATGGCATAAACGGCATGGACTTGGAAGACATATTCTTTCAACGAGATGGCGCAACCTACCACACTGCGGGCGCCACAGATCATTCCGGAGCTCAAGAAAGCAATTGGACGCACCATTAATGAAATAAGTCCGCAATTATGCCAAAATGTTATTGAACATTTTGTCAAAAGAACGTTTGCAAACAGGGACTAGGCGGCCATTGATCAGATATTGTGTTTCACACATAACGTCCATGTTTATACCTTATATTAAAATAAACGTATTGGTACTTTTCAAATAAATAATACGTTTTATTAATAAATTTGAATTCCAGGCCATTTTGAGACACCCTTTACACATACAAACATATACATGAGCTCCAACCCGCAGGACACACAACATATTAATTATAAGTAACATAAGAAGTCACTGACGTATAATTTGTAAGTACGTCTTCCAGTGACTTAATTCAATCTGAACTGCGAAAACGGATACCATCAACTATTTATACGCAACTAACAAAAAAACAGCTCGCCACGCATTTTATCATGTATGTATAAATGCCACGATCGATCCATCGACGATGTGCAATAATATATTGCCCACCCACTTGGCGAATATAGGAAAAAGAAGAACGTCTCCCGAATGCAAAATTTTTAGTAATAAAGGACGGGATGTGAAAATATTAACGATAAAAATTGAGAGACAAGTTAGAACAAAGAGTGTTATCAAGCGCGGTACGAAATATACCGAGTATATGTATGTGGAATAGGGTAATCGATTTGAATAAGCGCTGACGAAAATATGTTCGTCGTGTATTTCGCCTCACCGTATCGTCTGTGTCACAACATATCGGAGCAAGAGTTATAGCTTTCATCTTCCTTTCGTATTGCGCGGCAGAGAAAAATGAATATCAAATTCTTTCCATTTACGATAGACTTCGAGAAAAAAAATTACTATTCATTTATACGTGTAGAAAAGTACCAATGGACACTTACCAGTACATAATTATACCACGAAGCCGAGAAAAGATGGAGAACAAATCGAGAAAAAATGGATTATGTATTAAAGGAAAATTTGTGTGTTCGAAACGTTTTTTTACGCCAACGAAAACGCTGCTGGTCAAGTTATTGGTATATTATTATATATGCTCGACAGATCGCGATGAATTATTAAATATTATTAATTGGAGTTTCGCAGCAAAATCCTATTTTTCTCGGATACAAACTGGAATAACATACAAAAAATTAATCGAATCGAAAAAAAAATGGTCGCGAATTGAATTTATCAGACACGAATAAAATGTCTTTAAAACGACAAGCTCCGTTCATCTCGAATAAAATTAATTCAGGAAAAATGTTGATATCGCGCGTATACGAGTTAATTTCAAGTGTACAAATACGTTCCTCTCGATATATGCTCTAGTGTGTGACGTTCCTTAGCATCGAGATGCCTATAGGTATGATAATCATAGAAGATCCAATGTAGCGCCGATTTGTCGAATCGTATAAAATTGGTCGGGCGAGCAAAGCAAACGCGACAAAATGGAAAACTACGATATCTCCGACTCTTAATTTTTGACTACTTTTATAGAGCCCATTTTCCTTTGGTTAAAATTAATTTGAAAGAAGATACCGAAATGGAACCATTTTATATTTTGTCGCAAACCTGTAGCCTAAATCGGCTATAAAAAATGGGGCAAGGGTGATTACATTTAAAAAAAAATAACGGCAAATATATTGTCTATTGCATTTTAACGATGCAAGATCCAATACCGTAATTTTCTGCCTTTGTTCTGTTCATAAGAACGACTTTAAAAGTGTAGTAACTTCGAGTCTTTTCATTAATCAGTCTGAAGAGATATCGTAATTGTCAAGAAAAAAAAACAAAAAAAAAGTGCAAACTGAACACGAGATTCTTGCATTCGCGAATTGGCCGTAACGAATTTTCCTAACGAGTTTAGCAGTCGTGCAAAGGGGAAAGTGATCAGTAAACCGAGTACCGTCGCACATTCGCAAGAGCGAGGAGAAATAATAGCGAACAAAGGACCCGCATCTAATAGTTTCGTTGCTCAAAAATTGTGCATTAATCGATTGTATGTACGGTATGTTCTCTATTTACTGCCATATATAGGAGAATTTTAAATGAAAAGAAAACGAAAATAACGTTCGTTTGTCTGCAACGACAATTGCCATCGTAACAAATTCACTAAATAGCTTTTGTCTCGCGTTAGTGAGCACTATTAAGAATAATGTAACAGGCGAGAACGTCTTTGAACGATTTTTCTTCAACCACACATACCAACAAATCGTGTTCTAGTCTCCGATACTTCTTTCTTTTGCTGTTATTGTTTTTGTACCTCGTCGATGTCGAATAAACATATTTTTCAAATGACAGTTGAAAAAAAAATACCACATTTCGACGAAGAATTCCTTTCAGCGATTCTTCTTCAAGTTTTATCCCGCTCTTTGTCATTCTTTCGAGAACTTCGGCCTCTACGATACCTTGTAGAGAGCTTGTCGAGAACTTTCTACAATATCTTGTTGCACCTGTAATTAATAGTTTGAGCGTTGTGAGATGGCCGGAAAAATAAATCCGCCAAAAATATATGGGGACGTTTACATGAAATTTCCAATAAAGTCGAGGATTGATCCGGTGCAATTGGGCTTACGTGATCAATGATAATCTAATGAGCTTCTATCGATTGATGTCATCGATATAAAAGGTTTTCCAAATGAGTACTGCTTCGATTCTGAATAATAATCGATACAAGTTTACAATAAATGCACTCTTTTCTAACATCTTTTGCATCATATTTTTGAAATACTGTCGACGAAATGCTCGAATAACAGTTCCCTCGCCGAGTGCTTTGAATAGAACAGCATTGTTTATTTATCACCGGCGAGAAGCAAACGACGACAACAAATGGAAATGTGCGCACTACAACGCGATTGATAAGTTCTTGAGTTTTTTTTTCAATTGCTCGATGGTAAAGTCGCTCGCCCCCATCAAAATTTTAAGAAACAAATCATATATCCCCACACCCATGGATTGAGGTAGTATTGTTGTCAAGGGCGCTGTGTTGGAGGCGATTTTTAGGATGGAATAACTGTTGAACTATTCCAGTTTTCTTTGTGATTTTTTACACATGTTTATTGATCCTTCGAGAATATGTACAAACACTTTTTTTTTAATTGGCTATCATGTACTTTTTGTACGTTTGTTTACAACGATGCGCGGAAAACGTCTCTATTTGACGACCAGTGTTGTGAACTTTTTATGAATGTGGAAGAAAACAGATTCTCAATGTGTATGAGTGTTATCATGTCTGGTAACAGCTGAACGAAAACAAATTACAAAGCACCGGCATGCTCAACGTTGATTATCAACTTTCCTATTTTTCTGACGACTCGACGAGTTAAACGAAAAAAATTCTTCAAATCTGAGCTCAATCGGCCAATTGGTTATGGAGATATCATGGTTGCCGATTTAAAAAGCATAGTTTCGAGAGAAACGCCTTTAAGGCGTTACCCCCACTTGTAGTGCAAAAAAAAGGCCTTTTTCATGAATTTTTTTAAAGAAAACTACAAAACTTTTTTAATCGATCAATATACCATTTTAAGGAACACATCTTGAAGAACTTTCAGTAATTTTTTTTATTGAAAAATATTACATTGTTTAGTGGCAAATGGCCGTAAATGAAATGATGTTTTTATATACACGATTTGCGGTGACTAACATTGTGGCGAAGTGGATCATCTGAAAAAAAAATGCGGATGGTTTTAGTCAAATATAAGTATAAACTAGTCTTTAATCGAAGGATTTTAAAAAATTTCATTTTTCACAAAATGGCGGATAGTCAAAGTTAATGGTTCGATTTTAACGAAAAAAAACGGCCGTTTTTTGGCTATAAAACGGCCATTTTTTTCGAAAAAAAAATCGAACGATTAAAGACTACATTTTTATGTATTAAATAAGCCTGCAAAATTTCAAGAAGATCGGTTCATTAGTGTTCGAGTAATCTTGGTCACCGACTTCAGAAATGCCATTTTGAGAAAAACCCGTTTAAAGTTTCTCTTTCAACGCTCTTTCAACGCGGATTCTTCTCTTTCGACGCTCATATCTCAGTCAATTTTGTTCGGATCAACTTGAAATTTTCAGGACATATTCTCAGATACTTATACTTCAAAAAAATGCAATAAAAAAAATCGTTTTTTCAAAATCGCAAGTGGGTGTAACCCCTTAATTAAAAATGCTGCGTCTCGACCGCGCTGTCCGAGCCTACTCGGTATACAATCATTTCCATAACTCGGCTAATTCATGAGGATCTTTAAACGGTCTTCACATACGTATTCTGAAAGAACCGTAGAACAGTCAAAGAAAATTCATTAAAAAATACGTCTTTTCCACATTTATAGCAACAATACTGTCTCAATTATTTTATGTTTATAAATTATATTTATAATTTATAGTACCCAAATGTATTAGGATAAAGAGGTACGAAAATCCGTCGTGCACACAAAGTTAGACACCATACATCGAGGACAATTGATTGGTGGATATCTTATTGCTTTTCGGTGCGCAACGAGACACGGACTAAATGAAGAAAAAATATAAAATAGTACACAATATGATATACTGAATATAAGCGTTCACGATTGCGACATTCAACGAACAGTTTTCATGATACATCTACATATAGGACATTGCGTAACAAATAATAAACACTAAATGTTCAGAATTAAGGCATTAATGAACGAAAGGTACCTCGTTGTAAAATAGCGTTTCTAAATACCTGTCCCGTATAAAAAAAGAAAAAAATATAACACAAGAAAACGAGTAACAAAAACGAACGAATAACGGAAACACGTCGCGTGGTGCAACTACAGCGTTATCGGGGCACCGAGCCGACTGTTTCACTCCACATTTGTATCTTAGATTATTGTACGGTAGGAGAAAAAAATTATGTAACTAGAGACAAAATTCATGTGACAACGTGAGCGAAGAGAAAAACTAATGAAACCCCGAGCAATTGGCGCGATGCCCCGTATTAATAATAAAAGTGTAAAAGACGATAAACAAAAAAAACTTTCTACATAACAGGTGTATATCTATAAAAATTGATGAATAAACTTGATTTTTGTATAGGCGCTCGCGATCCATTTCTCATTTCCCAACGTCGATTCACATTCACAAGTACTTTATAACAAATTTCCCGAGTGGGCGAAAAATAATTTATTTATAATCCAAATTCCACGAGATATACATATATATAGCAAATAGCTATGAGTGCTGATACATTTCATCCACAGCCTTATTGAAATTTGGACTATCTTCGTCCGCAGCCTTTACTCGTTTATTATCACGCAGTTTCTTCAACTTCTTCTTCATCGCCACAGCACCTGCCGAGATAATTCTTCATTATTTATTCGCTGGATGGAATTTCATACTCCGTTTGATAAACAGGCCTTGATGGAATTTAAATCAATTTTCTTAAGTTGTTCATATGAAGCGAACAGCAGGTAAAATATGTATCCAAACGGCTCCACCCCAAACTCGGTCAAATTTTTTCTCAACAATTGTTATCACTTGAAAATAGTAACTAAAATAGAAAATAGTTTCTTAATAGTATCTCAAAACTCAAACCACTATTATTTTTTTCACAGTATTAGGAACCCAAACAAACGAACATCCAGATCGAATTTAGACAAACAAGTCGCGCACATGTTTTGTACAATAGTAATAGTTTATTTGGAGCGTTTTGCCCCCCCCCCCCCCCCCATTATTCATTGTTATACTATTTTCAAATAATAAGAATCATTAAGGCGGGACACCCCTGTGGCGGGATGAAAATCCATTTTTTTGCATTCTGTCAAAGTATACGTAATCAAGAATATGTGAAAAAACGTTCAAGTTAAAATATTGAAAATGCACCAAGTGACGGACAATTTAGTGAGAGCAGGTAGCGTAAAGACTTACGTATACTAAAACTTTCAATCGCGTTTTTCTCAAAACGACTTTTCTCGACCTAGCCGAAATCTCTCTGACCGGGCTCTACCAATAATTGTCCGCTTTTCAATTTTTTAAAATCAAGATTTGCGGAACTGCAGTGGTCATCATAGTGCGTAGGTATTCTTTTTTATTTAGTATTTTTTAAGCCCCTGATAATAAGTAAAAATTTAATCGAAAACACACTTTTTTTAACACCCGCGATTTTGTGATTTTTTTCGACATACGGCTACGTACAACGAGAAATACATTTATATAGATCATACAACTTTTTTATTTTTCTTTTTCAGACAAACCATTATCAACTTGTCGATCCAACCGTTGGACCACATTTTTTATACAAAGAATCTACTATACCTCAATAACGTTGTTAATTTTCATGTTTTAATAAAAATTTACACGGAATGAGTTTAATGTATATTTAACAACATACTTTTTTCAAACCAAAAAAATTATCTAGTAGACAAAAAATTCGAAAAAGCCTTTTTCTGCCCTTCATGGTGCGGTGGTGTCCTCACCTTTAAATAAGATTCCAACGGATTTTGAGGTGGGGCTGCGATTGGAAATATTTACCAAACAACGGATTACAATTGTATCGGTTAGTGTGTCTTGCGTGCATCTATGTATATATTTCAAGAAACATTTCTTACTTTATAACCGAATTGGGATAATTCTGAACCAGTCATGGAAGAATCGAGTTTTCTGATTGAAATATTGTCTAAATCTAATTGTGTTACTGAAATCACTGGAATCTAATCACTGGAAAGCGACGTTGAACATTGTGTAATTTGTACTCTTAGTTTGCGGAAATTCGATGACTTCTTTGTAGCAGATCCAAGAAATACAACACAGCTAATGAAGTCCGAAATTCTTCCAGTATTCATAAATTCGAATGGATTCGAAATTTCTCCCTTGTACCTCGACAATGACGTTAAAATAATCGAATTAAGATTGCAGGAAAAGCGAGGTTTCACAGCCAGGTTCATAAAATTTCATCATGCCCTTCGCAAGCTATTTCTGTTTTCTCGACAAAATAATGTGTGTACTAACAAACAATTGTTTGCCACAACTCAGTCTTTCTCTTCTGCGCACTTGGCTCGAAGTCGACCCTGCAAGAATATAAGTAGTCATTAAAAAAAAACAATAAAACAGTTTCTATATTCACATATCCAAGAAGTATTCACATTCAGAAAAAAAATAGCACCTTCTTTCACCACTTACCTATTATGGTCAATGCGACTCCTGTGTCTCTTGAGAATATTTACAAATTCGACGGCTTCCTCACTCGGCCGAGGAAATAAAGTCATTTCCAGAGTTTGCCTCGTATACATGCAGCCAAATTCTTTGTAACGTATCTGCGTATGGAAGAGATTCGTTAAATTGAAAAACGAATAAAGAAATGCGATGAAAAGCCATGATTTAATAGAAAAGTATGTCAACGCCATAAATCAGAGATGGAAAACTCTTGCTCTTGTCACTCATTGTGGCTTGTTACAAAAAATCATTATTGCATATTAACAATATGGGGGATAATGAAATAAAAACTCCTGCTGGAAGGAACCAAGATTGTCGAAAGCGAAAAAAAGGCACAAAGGTGTTCCTACGGTGACAATAATTTACAGGCCTATTAGAATTTTATTTGAATTGACTTACGAGAAAATTTCTCAATATTGAATGCTTGAAACGAGATTTTTACTTCATTTTTTCAATAGTGGGTGACATTTGGGTTGTAATTCAGAGATTTAATTGTCAAGCACTTTCACCTTTGTTGAGATTAATTAATAGAAATATGAAATTGCAAAAAAAATCATTCAGAAAAAACCAAAACTAACTAATAAATGAACAACGAATATTCGCGAGATGAGTCACTTTTTTGTAAATAGACATGATCGAGTCAGCGATAAACGTAATGAAGTTTGCACGTGTGAAAAGCGAAACGGACAAGCACCTCTGAATGAAGGCATGTACAGATATAAGACAGAGGCATATCTTACTGAAGTCAACAACTCGCAGATTAGCCAGATCCAAAGCAACGACGGTGTCCGAACGTGGCGATTCGAGTCGCTATAAAAAAGCAGAGAACCAGGTACGAGCAAGATGTGTATGTAAATCCTAGAAAAAAATCAAGTATCGTAAACATCTCAATTGGAAACGAAGATTACGAAATCGAAATGAAAAACGTACCAGTTGAAAAAGTGCAGCAAGAATATAAATTTTGCGGCTCTTCTGGCAGCTCTCGCTCTCGACAAGGTCATAAGGAGCTTACAGATCATCGATAGAGTCATATCGCAAGATTTGTAAAACAGCAGCGTGACAATAGCGTCAGACCACCTATACAACGAGAAAAAAATGCGAATTTTTATCTCCATCTTTAGAACAACAGACTCGATGTAAATGCGTCTTTCACAGAAGACAGTTGAAGAGAAGAGAGACGGTCATATTAGTCCAAAACTGGATGTGGATAAAACTTATGGCAATATATAAAAGCGACTTTTCGAAGCTGGCGAATTTTTCATTCTGCATTAACTCGCACAAAAACTATTTGGCAAGATACAGTGCCGAGTTGGTTTCGAGTAATCATTATCTTACGAATATGATCGAGTGCAGTGCCTGTCCGTACATTCGTTTTTTCAGACCACAATGAAGCAGGCAGGATTAGAATACAATGCTGAGGCCATATCAGCCATTTTTGGAATCTTTATCCATCTGTCCGTCCGAACAAAGTCGAAGTGAACGTAGATAGAGGCTTTATCATAAATCATTGCCCTGTGAAAACAAACGCTTCAGGAAGTTCCCTGCACTTGGTTTCATTTCAATCTGTCGAGCAGAATCAGAGAGAATACGTCTTTCAGAAGGACAGCAGCCTGCAATACGGTCCAGCATTTATAAGAGATCTCTCCAATAAGTACTCAATGCAAAGCAAATGCATTTGCTTCACTCACTACCTTCCTCAATATTTGTCTCTTTTGTCCCAATGTCATTACCGGTATGTACTGAGCTGTATAAAAAGGGGGTTTTGTTTAATTTAAAAAAAAGTGTTTCTTTAAATGTATAAAAAACTTTTCTTTATAATTACTCTCAATACGATCCGGCTCTAAAATCCATTCCCAACATACTGATGACAGTCAGAGATATTTTTAATGGGTAAATAAACGAAAAAATACAAATACCAAGCGAGCAGTATTCCATCAATGTGATACGCTCTGAAAATGCTTCTGGGACGATACGCGGTGTGTTGGTCTAGTGGTTAGCATGCAGGCCAGCGAATCGGGAGGTCGCAGGTTCAAATCCCAGTCGTGTCACTTTTGTCGTGAAATGCTTTTCTTCGACATTTCTCGGCAAAAGAAGACTAGTTCTGTGACCGGGAGACGAACGTGGAACCGGCTGTATCAGTATAGGTTTTCCGCAGTTTCCCTATGCCCATGGCGGATGTCATGGTGAATACGTTACAGAGGGGGACGTCTGCGGCTGCAAGATAGAGTGGGGTGTGGAATGGAGGTACATGAGAGTTGTGGAATCGGGGGTTGAGAGGGAATGTGGAATGGAGGTGGAACGAAATTGACGCAGATTGAGGCTCGTAAAAAGGGGAAGACCCTGTACAACTGGAACAAACCAATACATTCTTCTGGGACAATGCTGACACTGGTGGATATATGGTCCAACCAGTGAGCGAAAGGCCCATATTTCTGAAACCTTAGGGTAGATAATCAAGTGAAAATTTGTGCACCAGAAAAAAATAAGTGAATGGGGTGCTGTACCCTGGTGAGCGTTTTCCACAGTTTCCTTGTACCCATGGAAAACATAATATAGGGTTACTTAAGATGGCTGCGGATGTGACAGACGTGGTCCAGTTAGGGAGTGATGGGAGAGGGTGCAATCTGGAAGGGTAATACATAAAAACTTATGAGGGTATAATTGGAACTTAGGAAGTAAAAATATATATATATATATATTTTATATACTTCTGGGATAATGGAGCAGGCACACTGGAGGCAAAAAGTTGGCTGGCCCACCCCCGGAGCCAGCTACCATGCGAGAATGCTTCTACTGCAGCTTGGTGAAGATAGAAAGTCTTGTGTATCAAAAAGACCGGCTGATAGTCGTTGTACCTGCCCCAGGGACAGTCTCGTTTCTCATATTCAAAGTACGTAAGAAAAAACATGCTGCAGATGGAGAAACTACAGCACCAGAGTCCCTCGATCAATCGTTTTCTCTCGATGAGCGGGTATCTCATTTGCCGCAGGACCAGCTGTTCTTCGGGGAAAAAAAATCGCGATTGTTAACAAACGCGAGTCGGTATAGAAAAGAGATTGTGAAAGATAATACATACGTACGTTCAGAAATTTGTTGTAAGCATAGTACAGTACGAGCCATGTCGTGAATACAACGAGTGACGAGAAGCCATGACTGGTATGACTGTCTTTATTCGTTTCTTCGTAACGAGGTTTGTTCGACAGAAAGAACGTAAAATTTGTCAGATGAAGCAGCGAGTAAAGTCGAAGACTCCAAACGCTCACGATCTCTTCTAAAAACGGCATCTCGCGTAATTGTCGTCTGCTAGTTCATTATTGGAGGGGTATTGTTCAGTTCGTGTTTTACTTCTTCTATTCTTCGATTCTCCACGTACGCGATATACGCACGATCTCTGGAAAGAAAATAGTGCCGAAACGAATACGACGCTTCAAGATTGTGATGCAGGAACATCAATGTCTTTGATCATCTTGCAAATCACTGAACACTGATAAGAAATTGCTCGTAGAGAATCAGAAAGTGTCAAAGTTTAGGGGTTATGGTGGAAGTCGGCTTTATATACCAAGGAGCACGGTCTTACAAGTCTTGAAACTCGCTCAAAATTTCAGTGGCGGGGGATGGGCTCTTATTGAAGCACCGACTGTTTCAACTCGTGACCACGAGGATCGCTGCTATAGAGTGATGCAGGCTGTGTGAGAGAGACGGAAATAGATTTCAAAAGTAAACAAAACCCAAACATAACCGCTGATTCACGCGACCCACGGTCTTACATACAGATCTTGAAACTCTGGTGGTGGGGGTATGTCCTCGGATTGAAGAAGCACCGGCCGTTTCGCCTAGTGACCACGAGTGTCGCAGCGATGGAGTGATGTAGGCTGTGCGAGAGACATGGAAATCGATTGTTGACTCATAGGACCTAACCTAGCTGTACAATTGGCTGGTGTAGGCAAATTGTGATATTCAATGTCAAAAAGGGATGATGGTCCTAAGTACAATTAAAAGTAACTTTATCGTAAACTTGAAAAAAGCCCAAAGACTATAGTGATCCAAGTGGGTACAATGAATATGAATGTTTTTTATATAGGTGTCAATGTGAGCTCGTGTCGGTCGAGGGGTTCGGTGCCAGCTTTGTAATGCTGCTTTCAGGGGTTCGATCCCTGTGCGCTCGGTTTTTTAAAAACATGTTTTAGCTTTTATAAAAAAGATAGGCTTTACGCGTTGTTTTAATTGACCGGAAAATAAGAGGCAACTGTTCCAGACCGAAGTGGAATCCAGACCGAAACACTTGCAGGATGTATTCTTGAAAATGAAACAAATACTTAAGAAACAGTGTTTCTTATGCTATTCTTTATTTCCTCTTCGAAATATGTTAATGCATGTCCCAAGAAACATTTTCAATAATCTCTACTTTGCAATTTCCGAAACGGTTTGCGTTGGTAAATTTTTAAAAACACCTCTTTTCCGACCTTTAAGCGAAGGAGTCTCGAGTAGGATAAATGAAAATAATTTACTAACTTTGTTTTATGTTTTCCAGCCTGGAAAGTATTTATTGTAATAATCCCAATAATTTTTCATTTCTTTTTTCAGGTTCCCGGCTCCAACGCCTGTTTCGCCCATTCTCGATTAATATACTTCGGTTCGAAATGATTTTCGCCCACAACGTGTCTCGGCTCTAATTTCCCAACTCCCGGTATCGCGACCTCCCATTTTTTTAATTGCGCCAAGTCTCTCGGCACCCGAAACACTGAGCGTTTCGATTTTTCACTCCAAGATCCTGTTTTACACGTTGGCACAATACACCACTTAGTTTTTTTTCAATATCACTGTTTTTATAAGTTTACAAGTAGAGCACGTCGCGTGTGGTTGCGTGAATCAGCGGTTATGTTTGGGTTTTGTTTACTTTTGAAATCTATTTCCGTCTCTCTGACACAACCTGCATCACTCTGTAGCAGCGATCCTCGTGGTAACGAGTTGAAACAGTCGGTGCTTCAATAAGCGGCCATCCCCCACCACTGAAATTTTGAGCGAGTTTCACGACCTGTATGTGAGACCGTGGCTATCACACAACAGCCAACGTTAGGCAGTGGCGATTTCAAGAACTAAAAAGCCGGGACAAAACGCGTTTTCGTTTATCGTATAGGAATAGTAGGCCAGTGTCAGGAGGCTAGGCCAAGCGTACCTATCAAATCGTGGTCGTTACCAGACCTGTAGGCCCATCATCATATCCGATTGGATCTCTCGGTACATATATAAACAAACACCATTTTTTTTGGGAGATCGCACTATACATCGTTCCAGCGGGCCTAGTAACACTGCGGGGGAACTTTGTGAATTTTTCTCCAGTTTGGCGCTGAAATGTCATTGCCCCATATCCGTTGCAACCGATGCAATTGATGGTGCACAATATTGTGATTTCATGCAGTTTAATCATTAGAACAAAACTCCCGTACTGGACGTGAAGCCTTCTCCACATCAGAGTTAATTAATTTCTCCGATAATATCGTTGTGAAAGTCAAGTGCGCACCTTAGCCGCGAATGGGTGGGGCTTGCAGTTCTTTTCTTTATCGAGATTTCCGCGTGTGATGTTTCGTTGTTCGAGTAGTTCGTAGCTTGGTAGCCATACGTATCGCACGAAAGGAGCGTGCGGGCCATTAATGAGCGGGTACCTGATTTATTTACCGAATGGTAGTGCTTCTTCGCGATAGAAGCGTACGATAATAGACCGCACACAGGACACCCCGAAACTCTCGCAACGATGGTGAGCGTTTCCCAAACCTCTTCGCACCTCTTATTCTCCATTGCGCTTTCATGACATTGATCATTTTTTACCTTTTTTTCCAGATGCAATTCATGTTACTGTTCAGCCGTCAAGGCAAATTGCGATTGCAGAAATGGTATGTCGCCCACCCCGACAAACTGAAGAAAAAAATCACGAGGAGTGATCACGACGATACTGGCACGCAAGCCAAAAATGTCTAGTTTCCTTGGAGTGGAAGGATGTTAAAGTTGTTTACAAGAGGTACGTCGTACTCGAGAGATTACTGGTTAGATGATTCTTGGTGTTGTCGCAGAAGTCAATGAATTCCTTTTTATACAACATTTTGGTGTTTTGAAAATGCCTGGTAACTTTGAAAAAATGCAATTTTGATGAAACACCTTAAGAGACGCTATAGCATGTAAAAGCCTATTCGAAATTTTAAGGTTATGCTCTTATTCCTCGATGCTTAACATAGTTTCAATGATTAAGGGCATGTACAAGGTCAACATAACCTCACAAATTTGTCCAACCAAGTTTTCTCATAGATGGTCAAGGTTTTTTAAGGAAAAACGAAGCACTCAGGCTCTGGAGAATTCTCTGCCTCAGAGCTTGACGATTTTCTTATGTCCTAAATATTATTCATCTTGGACAAATCTCTGTTCGAAATTTT